>JABUQX010038829.1:20000-22656 GCA_015478945.1 Trachelipus rathkii
GATACCATAGTGTTGCACTTCTAATTTCTAGCTATTTTGGCTGTGGCCCTTCTGCGCTACAATTACCCTGCTTAGCCTCTCTCTGCAGAGCCATAAATTTTGCATAAAATCGAAAGTGTTTAAAAAGCTGGGAAAAATCGGGCATGACCCCTTTATGTCCCCTCGGGAGCGTTTGCAATGGATAACAATTTAAACCTGCCTGCTATCCACCGCAATAAAGGGCATGCCCTAATATTATTTCCCTTATTTTTCTCCTACTGACTCAACGCTTGGCCTATTGTTAAAGAGCTCTATCCTAGCTTGTTACTAGTCTGCTTGCATGCATTAACACTCCCTAATTAATTTTTTGTTGTGTAAGACCATCTAATGTGCTAACTCCAGCCGATTTTGCCCATACCGCTCTTCGAAACTATTACGGCTCCATTAGCTTAGGCCGACAACCTTAGAGGCGGCTATCATCGCTTTTCTTTTGCCTTGCTGCCTTAATACTATTTTAACTTCTACACTTCACCGGTCCTTACCTTGGTTATGTTTTGTTTATTGCGTTTGCAATACTGGTTATCATGCACTCATTATTTTGCTTAAATTTTAATGCTGATATCAATTACGAGCAGTTTGATGTTCGCGTCATTTTCAAAAAGGTAAAGTGTTAGCGTGGGGGCGGAGCCTATTTCGGAGAATAATCAGATGCTTTAGTTTAAGTTTAGGGCGTAATCTCTTAATTTTATTTCTGGCGTGATATGTTATATACCTAGAGTGGGTCCACACTATATACCACCCTGCAGAGCTGAGGTCACAGTTCCTTCAATCGCGGAAGTGAAACGGCCTCCGCAACTGACGGCCTCTGCTCGATACATCCCTAGACGGAGGCGGTTGCAAAACGGGGCGCAGACAAGAGCGGGGAGCTGGTATTGGAGACGTAGGAGTGGGGGCGAGAGCGCGAGAAAGAGAACGAGTAAGAGGGCGAGGAATGCGAGAAGGAAGTGGAACAGCAGGAGAGCTGCTTGTGGAAGGCAAGGCAGGAGGTGGAGGAGTGGAAGGAGACGGCAGAGGAAGAGGAGGAGGAGGGAAAGGAAGTGGATCTGGGTCAAGAGGAAGAAGTGGTGGAGGTGGTGAATCCGTAGGAGTTGAAGGAGGTGAAGAGTCGGGAGGAGGTGGAGAATCTGGCACAGGGTAAGAAGGTGGTGTATCCAGAGGAATCGGAATGGGTTTAGGGAACAAGTCCGAGGCCTGGACGTCCGGAGGATTCGCCTCAAAATAGGCAGGTTTGAGACGATCGATCGATATAACTTCGGTACGAGTAGGAAGCTGTATTTTGAAGAACTTCTCCTTCCGAAGTAAAACCGGGAAGGGCCCGTCGTACTTGGGTTGGAGGGGGGAACGGTGGGAGTCATGCCTGACTAAAACATGGGTACAGGAAGAGAGATCTTTCGGAATGTAAGAGTGCACCTTTTGCTGGCGGGTCGGAGTAGGTCTCCAGGAGAGGGCACAGCGTTTCAAGCGAGTGAGATACAGGGTGGGATCTGCAGTAGTGGGCGGGAAAGATTGAGAAAAGAACTCGCCAGGCAGGCGAAGAGTAGAGCCATAAACAAGTTCTGCAGCTGAACACTGAAGATCTTCCTTAACGGCCGTGCGTATACCCAGCATAACCAAAGGAAGAGCCTCAGTCCAGTGTTCTGGTTGTGGATGTGCCATGAGAGAGGCTTTAAGCTGACGGTGGAACCTCTCACAAATCCCATTCGAGATAGGATGGAAGCTGGTAGTATGGATCTTCTCAGAACCCAGCAAGCGCATCAAATCTTTCCAGAGGAAGGATTCGAAAACGCGACCTTGATCCGTCGTGACCGAGAGAGGAATGCCAAACCGAGAGATCCAATGAAACAAGAAGGCTTTAGCTATAGATTCGGCAGTAGCAACAGAGAGAGGGATAGCTTCGGTCCAACGAGTGAACCGATCAATACAGGTGAGGATATATCGCATGCCATGAGAAGGTGGAAGAGGTCCAACAATGTCGATGTGAACTCTTTCAAAACGTTGACCAGGGGGCAAGAAGGTGCCTAAGGGAGCTTTAGTGTGTCTTTGCACCTTAGAGCGTTGACAAGCCATGCAGGCGCGGACCCAATTCACTACATCGACGTTAACTTTAGGCCACACAAAACGAGCTGTTACCAGTTTGCGTGAAGCCTCGACGCCAGGGTGTGAAAGCGAATGGAGATTGCAGAAGACTGCCTTTCGAAGAGAATTTGGAACGAAAGGGCGAGGGTGGCCTGTTGAAGTGTCGCACAAGAGTCTCTTCTCTATGCCTGGAAGATTGAGCCACTGCAGCTGTAGAGAAGAGTCCTGCTGAAGATCGATATTGTCTTGCTCCTGGCACGTGGCCATGGCTGCGTAATCAATGTCAGAAATGGGAGAAAGAGCGTTAATTTCAATCCGAGAAAGAGCATCCGCGGTGAAATTATCCACTCCGGAGATGTGACGTATGTCTGTAGTAAACTGGGAAAAATTCAAGATGACGAGCTTCACGGGGGAGTGACGTTCATGCCGTGAAGCCATCGCAAAAGTGATCGCTTTGTGGTCGGTCAGGATGTGGAACTCCCGTCCTTCCAAAAAGTACCTAAAATGGCGAACAGCAAGATACATAGCAAGCAACTCCCTT
>JABUQX010038830.1:0-12500 GCA_015478945.1 Trachelipus rathkii
AAAAACATTTTATATATATATATATAGTAGAGAGAGAAAGAGAGAGAGAGAGAGAGAGAGAGAGAGAGAGAGAGAGAGAGAGAGAGAGAGAGAGAGAGAGAGAGAGAGAGAGAGAGAGAGAGAGAGAGAGAGAGAGAGAGAGAGAGAGAGAGAGAGAGAGAGAGAGAGAGAGAGAGAGAGAGAGAGAGAGAATGTGACCGGGGGGGGTTGCCAGAAAAAAAAACAAAAAAAAAAACGTTTTTATGTTGTTTTTTTTTTTCTGGCCTCAATTTGATGTAACAAACTTCCTAAGAAAGGACTCGACAATTTTTTTTAATCATTTAAGAATTAAAAAAAAATTAAAGTTTTTAAGAGAAAAATAAAAGTATTTATTTAAAAAAAAAAACTGTTTTTGTTAGGTCATGAAAAATTTGCCAAAGTAAGACGAAATTTGAATTGTCAAAAGTTTGGTTGAAGAGATTTAACTCGTATTTCGACTCCTGCTGAAGAAAGCTGAGGAATTATATTCGGAACTCGTATTTTATAGGCTCGTATTTATATACATCATTCTCAGGTAATATGAGAAAATTTGAAAGTAAATTTGAAACGTTTGAACGAAAATTTGGTGCTTATACGAACCTCCCAAAAATTGAAGGAAAAAAAATCGGTATTCAGATATTTGAGACCAAATCAACCAGATCAACCAACTGGTTGACAGGGAAAATGATCAACAAGTCAAATGGTAGACATGCTGGTTATTTAGAGTTTCTCTAGCAAATCCAGACAAAACTTAACTTGACCTAACCTAATTTAACTTAACCTAACCTAACCTAACTTAACCTAACTAAACTTAACCTAACGCCTGCGGCGGGTTGTATGGGAAATTTTTTTGATATCGGGTCGACCATATGGGCTAGGCCCCATACTTGACATTGGTGTAGTTATTTGTTCTTGTAAACTTACATAAATTTTCAAAAATCAAAAGGTAGCTTATATGATAAAATAAATTGGCATTTTAATTGTATATTTAGAAACTCGGTGTACATGTACAAAGGGAGAAATATTTTGTGCAATGAATTAAATACTTTAGCTTTAAAATATTTTGGCAGATCTAAAAGTATAAATATTCTCATTAGACCGAGAGTTTCTTTTATCATGAATACTTTCATTCGCTCTGAAAGTCCTCAAGTACAGCGATCTCAAAAGTTTTTTTTAATCGCGTACCCCTAAGACGAAAATAATTATAAGTTGTACCCCCTATAGGTATATAATATAATATAATATAATATAATATAATATAATATAATATAATATAATATAATATAATATAAGGCACAGCGACCAATGAGATAACCTCGCACTCACGTGATACATGATCATACACTCGCAAGTGATCGTGAGCCTACTTCTTTGGCTTACCCTCAAGTATCACTTTGTGTACCCCACTTTGGATACCACTGCAATCTAGTAGTCTGGTACGAATACATTTATTCGAAAATAAGTAATAATTTTTATCTTCTGGAACATAAATTACTGTGATTGTCGCTTAAAGACTAACACAAGTGTAAATCCATCTCAGCTTCCCAAATTTCTATAATTTTTTTCATAAAAATAAAATAAAAATAGAATTAAAATGAAATTGGCGTTTCAAATTTCATAAATTGCCCAAATTAGAACCTTAATAAAGTACGATTCACATAGGCCTATTTATGTTATATTGAAAGAAAGCAAAATCCAGAAAACTTGAAAATTGTTCAGTAATATATATATATATATATATATATATATATATATATATATATATATATATATATATATATATATATATCAGTATATATATATATAGTATATATATATATATATATATATATATATATATATAAGAGTATATATATATATATATATATATATATATATATCAGGCTGCAAGGACACAGACAATCCTTTACCACATACAGGCTCCGGCCTGGCTCCAGCATTTGCATCACCCGGCTCCGGCTCAAGCATTTTAAAATTCCCGCTCCGACTCCGGCTCCAGGCTCCAGCATTTTAAAATTACGTGGCTCTGACTCCGGCTCCGGCATTTTAAAATTGTTCTGCTCTAACTTCCGGCTCCGACCCTTGTTATAATTCCTTCTCCATTTACAGTCACATGAAATCATTAATTCTGATACAAAATTTTGAGGGTATGATGAAATTAAGTTTTTAAGGACATCTTTATTAACTTAGAATTTAAAACTTAGAAAATATTTATAGAAAATAAGAATTTTAAGAAATATAGAAAATAATTCACTTCTTCCTAAATTTTAATATAATCTTCTTTGAACGATGAACTGCCTGTAATAGTTACGTAATATAATTTTATTATTTTTTTCCTAAAAGAATAAAAATCATATTTTAAGATTCATCCTAAAGTTTAAAATAATTCCTCGTTGAACTATGAGCCTGAACATATATAACATAATTTTATTCAAAACAGATTTTATATATATATATATATATATATATATATATATATATATATATATATATATAAATATAGAAATTAATATATATATATATATATATATATATATATATATATATATATATATATATATATATATATATATATATATATATATATATATATATATATTTATATGTATATATATATTTTTATAAATCACTCCTTTCTTCCTAACTTTTAAAATAATTTCTCTTTGAACAGCCCGACCATATGTAATATAAATTTATTCAAAACAATTGTTCTTAAAAATAAAACCATCAATAAAATCCTCCTTTCACGATGTCCTTAGATCCGTTTTTATTATTTTTAAAGCAGAAAATAAGCTCTCAACATTCACTTGAATAGGAGGCATTTTTTTTTTTTTTTTTTTTTTTTTTTTTTTTTTTTTTTTTTTTTTTTTTTTTTTACAGAAGATAAACACCACCGCTCATGGGGTCAGGGCCTTATCTAGGAGGGGGTGTACTTGATTAACGTCCGAGCAGGACGAAGCAAAGCCTAAGGAGAGAATTGCTCACATTCTCCCACCCGACCAGTTGCGAACCTGGGACCCTCACTTTGTTTGGTGAGTGCTCTAACACTGAGCTACCGGGCGCTTTTTAAATAAATAAATATAAAATATTAAAAAAAATACATATATACATATACAAATACATACGTACATACACATAAAAATACATATATAAATATACATACATATACAATTATTACCATCATT
The DNA here is from genome assembly GCA_015478945.1 of Trachelipus rathkii. Lineage (NCBI taxonomy): Eukaryota > Metazoa > Arthropoda > Malacostraca > Isopoda > Trachelipodidae > Trachelipus > Trachelipus rathkii. The sequence continues at coordinate 3,204 of JABUQX010038830.1, forward strand.
ATTATTACTATTGTGCCAAACACTATATTTAACAAAATTTTTACATTATATTTCACTAATAATCTCTACTATTTACTATATTTAAATATTATTATTATTATGCTATACACTTTTTAATTATTATTATTACGCTATACACTATATTCACTGTATTTTAAATTGTTCACAACTATTCACTTAATAAATTAATATTACGCTATACACTATATTCACTGTATTTTAAATTATTCACCACTATTTGCTTATTAATAACATTATTAACATTATTACCACTATCACTATTATTATTAATATGGTATACGCTATATCACCAATCACGAAAAGATTAATGTGATAGCAGGGGAATTCCGAACCCTTGCCACCAGTGGAAGAGAATTTGAAAATTCACGAAGACGAAGAGAATTTAAAAATATTCTTCAATGACTCGACGACATCGGGAAACGCAGCTTCACACTTTCTATAATTTAAAGTTTCAAGTTTCTTCTTTTTTAATTTTCTGTTTAATATAATTAATAATTCAATCAAAATAAGTAAAAGAAATGTTGCCGAAAAATATGTTGCTCCTCCATCTCAGATTTTGATAAAAAATAAATAAATGTTTAATTAAATTCTTAATATTTGAAAACACCGACCAAATAATAAAAATATTTTGCTATTTACTAAAACCACAATCCCAATACGCTCTCCTCTGAATATACAATCCACAAAGCACATATTGAACTGCCTTCCAAGATTTTCATTCTTCTTTCCAATTAAACTTTCAGATTTTCCTTACTCTTCTTCACTCTTCCTTCTGATGCTTCTCTATTTCGTTTCCCTTCTGCAAATTTCTGCGTCCACACTCGATGACGGTCGAATCATCTTGCAAGCGGCATCTTGCAAAATTTTAGGATAGCAATTGATTGCCTCTTTAACTGATGATAACTTTGATTTCCGGTCGATTTTCATTATTCCATCTAATGACTTATGGAATTCTATCTTTTATTTTTCTAGAAGATATTTAGGTTGAATGTCTTTTACTAGTAGATTGTCTTTTTAGTTTTTTCAATCGGCTTTTCTGCATGCTCCAATTTTTCCTTTCTGGCAAATGTGACTTCTTCATCTTCATCTGACAAAATTCTACAAGGGAGGATTCCTGAAGCTGCTGAACTATCTGACTCCGGCCCAGATTTCTGTTCGATAGCGTTATTCATTTTAAGTCCTAGTTCGCAAAGAACACTCCTAGCTTTAAATATCAGATCTTCAGTTCTGGGAAAGATTCTAAACAAAGATTGTCGACAAAAATATTTTATTTTCAGTTATATGTTCCCTTCTTTTCATGGAATTTATTTGTGATTTGCTAAAAACCGTTCTCTATAAAAATTTTCCTGCAGTCAAGTCTTCTGATTGAATATTTTTGTTGAAAGTATGAGTGTTTTTAATAATTTTTCGAGCGTTTCGATTTGTTCCCACTGACTGTCGGAGAGAGAAAGTTCAGAAGTACCGGCAGCCATCATACTACTACTATAATCTTTTAGTTGCAGAAGCCTTTAGAGCATAAGACATGTACTTCCCCATCTTGTTTCTTGACCTAAGATTGCCACTTTTGCAGCTTGATTCTTTAGAACTTCCATTAATTTTGGGGTACCTGCTGCTTTTGCTATTTGTCTCGCCCTTGCTTATAAGATTTGCTCTATGAGTATTGTGTAGACCATCACGCACTGCTAACTGTAAAGTATGAACCCACATCTCATGTTAACGTTATCGAAACATAGTCTTTCATAGTTTTATCAAGTTCATTCTGAAAACAACTATTACTTCTTTCGTTTTGACATTCAATAAAATCAGTATCACATTTACCTGCTTCCTATTCCTCACCCTCATTGTCCTTATTTAATTTTTCAATCGTACTGATCATGTTTGATGCTTTATCCTAAGTTAATTACTTGTCTCTTGTTATTTCGAATTTTTTAAGATGTCAGTAACAAATTCTTGAATTTATTCGCTGAAATGTTGAGTATTTTTTTCTTTTACTGCTAACGTTTTAGAAATATTGTTTTTATCTTCGTCCACATATATAAAATTATTGAAAAAATAATTTAGCTTTGCCCATGTGTAAGTATCCATTTTTAAATGCACAAAGCGTCCCTTATCAATTTTTAAGCTTATTTTTTTGTTTATTTTTTCTTCTAGAACTATTTTACAAATATTTTTCCAGTCTAAAGGAACTTCCAGTTTCTAAGCCATGTCTCCACACAGTGCTTTAAATCCTGGTTATGCAAAGAAAACTAATGGGTCACTATCTTTAACAACCATTATAATCAATTGTATTTTTAATTTTTCACTTAACATAGACAGAACAAGTTTATGGCAACTGAAAAAGTTTCCACTTTAGTCTCAGTTTTTGAAATTAAAGGTTTCTCCTGATTACCTTTAGCTTCACCTTTCTTTTTAACAATTGCAGCAATGTCTGGATGATAGCGTTTTAAATGTCGCATTAATTTAAAAGATCCAATAGATGTATTGTGACCCCCATGAGTAACTGGTAGTTAGGTAGACTCTTTTGTGCATGATCGAACTGACTGTTTCCCCATCAACTGTGTTAACTATTTCATATTGACAAATGAAAGTATTTTTATCATCAGAGTGAGTAATATATTCAAATACATGAGGTGTTTTCGATTTTGGTTTAGTTAACATGATTTTTCTAAGGATATTAAACTTAATTAATTAAAGTATCTATAGAATTATTATTGAATAATAAATATACATAAAAAAATTTTTAAAAAAAAAAAAAATATATATATATATATATATATATATATATATATATATATATATATATATATATATATATATATATATATATATATATATATATATATATATATATATATATATATATATATAACACCTGTAGTAATAAAATTAATAATTACTTAATTTTGTATTTGCCGGAGCCGGAGCAGCCTCTTTTTTGCGGCTCCGACTCCGGCTCCGGCTCCAGGTCCCCCTAAAATTTCGCCTCCGACTCCGGCTCCAGATCCCCAAAAATTTCGCCTCCGGCTCCGGCTCCAGTCCCTCAAAAAGTTTCGCCTCCGGCTCCGGCTCCGGCTCCGCAGCCCTGGTTAGTATATAAAACTCTAGATATATATATATATATATATATATATATATATATATATATATATATATATATATATATATATATATATATATATATATATATATATATATATATATATATATATCATCGTCATCATCATCATCTTCCCATAAAATCTTTGGGGTAGGGAGCTCAAACATGCATCAGAAATCCGAGGCATGCACAAACATTTCTAGGGTACAAATGTGGTAGTGGTATACCCATAGCTAGCTACCACTGACCTTTTAGTGACCTCTTACGACACGCAGAAAGTAAGTTGTGGAAATTATTCCCACACACACACACACACACACACACACACACACATATATATAGATATATATAATATGTATATGTTATTATATATATAAATACAGATAGTGATAGTGAGGAGTAGTATATATATATATATATATATATATATATATATATATATATATATATATATATATATTCAAAATCAATGGGAAAAATGCTAAATATTTTGTAAAATTTACATAAACTAAAATGAAACGAATTACTTAAAGTTGGGTTATTCATACCTGCATGTTTCAAACATGATTTTAGATCGAGGCCGCCAATGGGAGATTTGAAATAGTCGGAATAAATAAGACGTTAAAGCAAAATATTTATTCACTTTGTGCATACAATACAATGATGACTCATAAGCAGCTGATTTTTATGGTTCGAAATCGCTGATTTCTTAAAATATTTATTAAAAGGAAAAAAAATAAACGGCCTTTTTATTGTACTTTGGCGGCAGTGATATTATATTATTTTTACAGTAATACGTTTACTGTTAACAACTACGATAACATTTAGTATTGTAATAAAATAATAACTGTGATTTGATGTAAATTTATATTTTAAATTTCAACTGCTTTTCCAATCCAGTATTTTACAAAATCTGTATATTTAATATTGAACCTGTCTACATACTTTCGTAGATAAATATGCTTGTTCTACTATGGGACCTTATTAATTACACGGACACTAGCCGATTTGTCTACAGGGAATCGGTTCCCCAAAACCTGTAAGTATCTAAAAAATAAAAAAAATAATAAAATAGTTTCAACAACAAAAAAAGGTATTTTTTATTAAGGTTTTAATAATGATCCTAATATGCTTGTGCTTGCCAGGTACGGCTTGAGTAGCTTCGAAAAAAAGGTGTTAAATCCTCTGCAGTCGTGTACCAGTAAACCGTTCTGGAAGGTGTGATAAAACCAGTAGGTCAAATCTGCTTCCAAAATGAACCGTGGACCTTTCGACAGGATTCAACACCGTCACATAAAGTAAGATCTACTCAAGCTTGGCTCAGGGACAACGTTCCCCATTTTTTTGACGGTTGGCGATTGGCCGCCCGACAGCACTGATCTTAATCATTTGAATTACAAACTATGGGCGGCAATTTTAGAGCGTATGGTCTGCTCAAGACACCAGCAAAATATTGGTTCTTTAAAGCCATCTCTATCGGGTGCGGTGCGGGGAAGAACTTTCCAATGGAGCTTGTGCGTGCTGTAATGCACGACTAACCCAACAGAGATGAGGCTTACTCAAAAGTATATATATATAGCAGCAGTATATAGTATATATATATATATATATATATATATATATATATATATATATATATATATATATATATATATGTTATATATATATATATATATATATATATATATATATATATATATATATACTAGTGATGGACCGGATGTCAAAATTTGACTGTTTGCGGATGTCCGGATACCGGATAAATTTCAGTCAATGTGCCGATTCCGATTCCGATTCTTTATATATATATATATATATATATATATATATATATATATATATATATATATATATATATATATATATATATATATATATATATATATATATATATATATATATATATATATATATATATATATATATATATATATATATATATATGTCTTAATTTTTCTAAATCAACTAATTTTTATATATTTAAAACCTTATATAAATTAATGTTATAGAATTCTTCTCTTACATTTTATCTTTGCTAAAGAAATAATTAGTTAATTACCTTTATTTATTTAACCACTGAAAATAATAGCAATATTTAAAATCTTACAATAAATGAACAATTTTGTCATTTTTTGTTTAAAAAAAAATTAATTCTTTAATTTACTAAAAGTAAGATTTTGAACAAAATTATCATTATTATTTGTAGTCAAAGCATGACTCTTAAATTGTAGTGCAAAACATTAACATTTCTCCCGTTTCTGAGTGCATCCGATTTTTTTAGGAGAATAAATTGATCCTCCAATTCTGAAGAGTCTTTCACTTTCCACGGAAAAGGGGGCGAGCTTAAATATTTTCTAGCAAGGACACCCAAATGCTGAAAGGTATCTTTATTCGATGACCACCATTGTAAGGGACTTTCTGCATTTTTAATAAGTTTCATATTTTTATATTGGCTGATTTCTACTTTTATAACATCTTCAATTTTTTCAAAATATGTGTCTTTCTCCTTAGGAATGAGTTTCTTTGCTGTTTTTAAAGTCTTTTTCTTTAAATTCCGAAAAACAGCTTTCAAAACTGAAGCTAAACTATTATCTTTAGTATCACCTTTTTCGCCCTATTCTGTTGATAAATGAAAAGAATTGATAAATGAGAAGAATCTGAAGATTTGTTTAAAGTAGTGGAAACTGCTTTCCTCCTTTCCTTATACAACATATATCTGCACATCCATTGCTTAAGAATATCTTCCACTTTTTTATTGTTATATTCATCCCCAAGGAATGTAGTTTTAAAGCGTGGATCAAGATAGGTAGCAAGCACAAGATTCTTATCAGTAAAGTAAATGCTGAATCTATTTTTTTACTGAATTTTTCCATGCTGATACTGTAGACCCAAGTCCCTCAAATAGTCCTTTTTTCTGACTCTTCAAAAAAACTGCAAATCACTTTCATATTTGGGATTATTGCCGATGCCATTGATTCCTTGTGGCTCAATAAATTTGTACAATCAACAAAATTTTTAAGTATTTTTAGCAATTTTTCGAGAACTTTCCGTTGTTTCTAAGCATGCAGGTTTTGAATGATCACTGCAATATGAAATGAGAGCCGTCATTTGTTCAAAAATTTTTGAAAGCATATGATACTGGCTATTACATCTGGTTTGTACATCCTGAATAAATCTATGCTGTGGTAAATTAAATCTAGTTTGATATTCTTCATACTTGGCAATAGCTTGAGGCGAGTGATTAAAATGACCTACGATTTGTTTGCATATGGATATATTTTTTTTCACGTCTCTTTGTAAAAAGCAAGGTAATTCCTGGAATCCTGCTTGTGTTGTAACTCCTGCGTTATCCCTTACTATAACATGAATTTTATTAGCAGGAATATTGAATTCTTCCATAACATTTTGAAGACAATCACTTAAATTAGATGCTGTGTGAAATACGTGAAAAGGTAAAACTCGAAGAATAGCATTTATATTCAATAGCTCCAATTATTACAAGCCTACACGGCAAATATTTCACTGCTCACTTACAAGTTCACGGGTATATAATTATCAAAACATATTACATAACATGACCAACGAAACATTGCCAAATGTCTGCCTCACCATAACTCTGAAAATCCTAACATGATATCTTAGTCTCTACGTAAAGATGCGCCGCTCAATCCAGTTTTCTTTAATTAAATAGAATTAAGGAAGAACTTAAATTAAAAATCAATACGGCAGACTTCGAAATATTGTTTTTGAAATATAAAGATCGAATAAAAATTATTTTCAGATTGTATACCGAAGAATCGGTCAAAGAATCGGTACAATTTTGCCGATTCCGATTCCTGAAAAACAGCCGATTCCTCCGATTCCGATTCCGATTAATCGTCCCATCACTAATATATATATATATATATATATATATATATATATATATATATATATATATATATATATATATATATATATATATATATATATATATATTCTCCGGAAGGTATATAAATGAAGCCAATAATATAGAAAGCAAGTCCATTACCAAGAAAAACTAAATTATTTGCCAATTCTCTTAATGAAGTTTATAAAGAAAGTTTCCTCTAACAATAGTAACACTGGAGATTGAAAGTCTAACGCTTTAAAAGACAAATAAAATTGAGGCGAATCGGCATTTATTTATTAATTCCATGTCTCAGGACACCATTGTCTGCAGTCGAACCTTACCGCTCGCTAGACAGGGCAGAGGTTAACTTTAACCTTAATTAGGCCGGCATATATATATATATATATATATATATATATATATATATATATTATATATATATATATATATATATATATATATATATATATATATATATATATATATATATATATATATATATATATATATATATATATATATATATATAAAATCATCAGCTGCCTCTTAGTTTCCCAGAACTTGGGGTTGTGTGCACCGGAAATAAAATAACTAAGTAGTAAACCATGACTTGAGTGGAAGAATAAAGCCCCCCTCCCTTTCAACAACCTCCCCTCAAGTGCGAGACTAGTAGTAAGGTGACATAAACTGACATCCACTAGCGAGGTGATGCGTTCGAAGCATCGGTACCTCGGTAGTCGTATGTCGGTATAGTCATATATATTTTTAACTCATGTAGGTTCATGGGGTGTTTTTGGGGTATCATTTTATCATCCTAGATTCTCACGTACTTTCCTGGGTTGATTTTTTATGTATGGGATTCACCCCAGAGTGGGGATGAGTCCCCCAAATGGGGGTGGAGCCCCCTCTTTTTTTTTTTTAGATACGTTAGTTATTTATTTTTTTTAAGTTTATGTAGTTTAGTTCATGTTCTTTCATGGACCTTTTAACAACCTTGTTGTTTTTTCGTTGCATCCGCCATTTTGTTTTTATAAATCGTTTTGTTAATCATCGTCATAATTTTCAATCGTCGTTTTCGTTGGGATGAATCGCAAATTCATCATCGTCCACGCAATCGTAAGGTGACATAAACTGACATCCACTAGCGAGGTGATGCGTTCGAAGCATCGGTACCTCGGTAGTCGTATGTCGGTATAGTCATATATATTTTTAACTCATGTAGGTTCATGGGGTGTTTTTGGGGTATCATTTTGTCATCCCAGATTCTCACGTACTTTCCTGGGTTGATTTTTATGTATGGGATTCACCCCAGGGGGTCAGTCCCCAAATGAGTTAGTTATTTTTAAGTTTATGTATGTTTAGTTTAGTTTATTTTATTCATGTTCTTTCATGGGTCTTTTTTTAAAAGGCAACAACCTTGTTGTTTTTTCGTTGCGTCCGCCATTTTGTTTTATAAATCGTTTTGTTAATCATCGTCATAATTTTCAATCGTCGTTTTCGTTGGGATGAATCGCAAATTCATCATCGTCCACGCAATCGTCGCGTTTTTTTTTAACAAGTTCCGCTGTCGTTGGCAGGCAATCATCGCAAGTTAGGTCCGCAAAGCTGAGCGCCTTCGCAATCGCTGGTCGTTGAGATCGTTGTTGTTGTTCCCGCAGAGACCGTTGTCAATGTCCCGAACCACCTCGCAGAGCGTTTGAAGACTGAAAAACGCTTTAATGCATCTATATGCAAAAGGAAATACAAGTTTTAAATATTTGTAAAAGAATTATATCCCAACATGCTGGCCAGACATACTGGAATACTCTTCCTTACAGCTCCCGTTTCAGGAACTACCTCCTCACCATAGGTGCAGAAGGGATTCTAAATAAGTAGGTTGAGAGAATAAAACCTCTTACCTAAAAGAAGAGCTTCAGGTATTTTTCAACCTTATGCCCTTATCAAACAAGGCAAATAGCTGACCATACTTAACCGGGAATACACTTATAATACTAAGCTTTTTAAATTTATACGAAAAATTAATATTCTTTTAATTAAATAATATAAAAAAAAATATTTATTTAACATTTATCCTGAATATGATAAAATATTTTATGTTCATTAACTATTCTGAATTTGTTTTATCCCATAATATATATATATATATATATATATATATATATATATATATATATATATATATATATATATATATATATATATATATATATATATATATATATATAAAAATATATTATTTCACAATATATATATATATATATATATATATATATATATAACTCAACTAATATATATATATATATATCAT
>JABUQX010038830.1:40000-57500 GCA_015478945.1 Trachelipus rathkii
TGAATGAGTTGGCAACTTGGTCGTCTTGTAGAAGTTTCATAGTGATGAGAATTTTTCGGTAATATTTTCAGAGGGATTAACATTTTTTTATTAGGCTATTTAATGAGGGAGATTCTTTAAGATATTTATTGGTTATTTCATCTATTTGATATTCACCTCTTTGTAAGTTGAAATTGTTAGTGTTTTTTATGATGAAGGATTCCGTGATTTTTCTGTTGACTGTATTTTGTATAGGTTTTATGATAGTGAATGTGTTAGTATTTATGAAATGATTTAGGTTATGGCGGTGTTTGACGAGTGCGGAAGCTTGTTTACCAGATTTTAAATCGTCCTTATGTTGACCGATACGGATTTTAAAGTTGTTAGTTTCTCCTATGTATTTTTGCAGGCAGTTATTACAGTTTATTGAGTATATGCCGGAGTCTTTAATAGGGTTATTATTTTTAGGTTTCAAGGCTTGTTTTAAGGTTAAACTGTTAGATTTTACGGTTTGTATATTATTGGGTAAGAAGTTACGAATGATATTTTTGTGAAGATTGGGGATTGGTAAAATGTTGGAGAAAGTGTTACTATTGGTGGAACTTTTAAGGTATTTTTGTTTGGCTTTTCGTAACGCGTTACTGACGATGTTGGAAGGATATTTTATTCTTTTGAAAATATTTATAATGGTTTTAATTTCAGAATCTAGGTATTGTGGGCTACAAAGTCTATAGGCTCGGAGAAAGAGGTTACTTAAAACTGCAGATTTGGTGGAGACATCATGATCGGAATACCAGTGAATATATGAAGGATTGGAGGTGGGTTTTCGATAAATGCTGAAGGAGGGAAATTGGGAATTGGACCAAGAAATGAGTAGATCTAAAAAATGTATATTATTTTCAGACGATGTTTCTATTGTAAATTTTATTTCAGGGTGTAAATTATTAATAAAATTTAAAACTGTGTTTGTGTTAATGTCCTTTGGAACTAGGGCAAGTACGTCATCAACATAGCGATGCCAGATTATGGTGGGAAACCTCGGAAAAATGTGGTAAGTTTCTAACAGTTCCATAAAAATATTGCTAAATACAGGGGAAAGTGATGAGCCCATACACAAACCAGAAATCTGTTTATAGTATTTATCCTGAAAATTAAAGTAGGAGTGGTCTAAGGTGAGATAAATAAGTTGTTTAAGGATATGGAATGGAATCTGAAAATTAAAGTTGGTTCTCGTAATATGATATTCTAGTAAGTTGATGGTAAAATTAACGGGTACTTTTGTGAATAGGGAAACTACATCGAAGCTCACCACACTGTATTCCGAGAAATTCTTGTTATATACTAGCTGTATGAAATGGTCAGAATTTTTAATATGAGAAGACGAGATATTTCCTATAAGAGGTTTGAGTTGTATGGACAGCCATTTTGAAAGTTTTTCTGTAATACAATTTATGTTGGAAATAATAGGTCTTAAAGGTATATTATCTTTGTGAATCTTTGGTGTGGCGTAGAATTTTGACAGGGTGGGAAGATAAGCATTGAAGTTTTCTACTAAATCTTTATGGTCAACAAGGATAGTTTTAAGAGATTTATTAAAAAGGTATTGGGAATTTTTTAAGGGATTATTGTTTATGTGAGTATATGTATCTGTGTCATTTAGAAGATTGTAAGATTTTGTGAGGTAGTCAGGGGTATTCATGATAACTATGATATTACCTTTGTCTGATCTTGAGATGGTGATTTCCCGGTTGTGTTGAAGGTTATGGAGGGCTTTGAAGAATCTTGCAGGATATTGAATATTGTCTAGGTAGTCCTTTTCCAGTTTTAACAGTATACCAAAAAGGATGTCGCTGTTGATATCAACAATATACCTTTAAGACCTATTATTTCCAACATAAATTGTATTACAGAAAAACTTTCAAAATGGCTGTCCATACAACTCAAACCTCTTATAGGAAATATCTCGTCTTCTCATATTAAAAATTCTGACCATTTCATACAGCTAGTATATAACAAGAATTTCTCGGAATACAATGTGGTGAGCTTCGATGTAGTTTCCCTATTCACAAAAGTACCCGTTAATTTTACCATCAACTTACTAGAATATCATATTACGAGAACCAACTTTAATTTTCAGATTCCATTCCATATCCTTAAACAACTTATTTATCTCACCTTAGACCACTCCTACTTTAATTTTCAGGATAAATACTATAAACAGATTTCTGGTCTGTGTATGGGCTCATCACTTTCCCCTGTATTTAGCAATATTTTTATGGAACTGTTAGAAACTTACCACATTTTTCCGAGGTTTCCCACCATAATCTGGCATCGCTATGTTGATGACGTACTTGCCCTAGTTCCAAAGGACATTAACACAAACACAGTTTTAAATTTTATTAATAATTTACACCCTGAAATAAAATTTACAATAGAAACATCGTCTGAAAATAATATACATTTTTTAGATCTACTCATTTCTTGGTCCAATTCCCAATTTCCCTCCTTCAGCATTTATCGAAAACCCACCTCCAATCCTTCATATATTCACTGGTATTCCGATCATGATGTCTCCACCAAATCTGCAGTTTTAAGTAACCTCTTTCTCCGAGCCTATAGACTTTGTAGCCCACAATACCTAGATTCTGAAATTAAAACCATTATAAATATTTTCAAAAGAATAAAATATCCTTCCAACATCGTCAGTAACGCGTTACGAAAAGCCAAACAAAAATACCTTAAAAGTTCCACCAATAGTAACACTTTCTCCAACATTTTACCAATCCCCAATCTTCACAAAAATATCATTCGTAACTTCTTACCCAATAATATACAAACCGTAAAATCTAACAGTTTAACCTTAAAACAAGCCTTGAAACCTAAAAATAATAACCCTACTAAAGACTCCGGCATATACTCAATAAACTGTAATAACTGCCTGCAAAAATACATAGGAGAAACTAACAACTTTAAAATCCGTATCGATCAACATAAGGACGATTTAAAATCTGGTAAACAAGCTTCCGCACTCGTCAAACACCGCCATAACCTAAATCATTTCATAAATACTAACACATTCACTATCATAAAACCTATACAAAATACAGTCAACAGAAAAATCACGGAATCCTTCATCATAAAAAACACTAACAATTTCAACTTACAAAGAGGTGAATATCAAATAGATGAAATAACCAATAAATATCTTAAAGAATCTCCCTCATTAAATAGCCTAATAAAAAAATGTTAATCCCTCTGAAAATATTACCGAAAAATTCTCATCACTATGAAACTTCTACAAGACGACCAAGTTGCCAACTCATTCAAGAAAGGTAGTCATAATCGGAAGAAGCATTATTTTTCAAATTCAGTCCTGACGAAGTGTGTCGCGAACGTCCACGAAAGCTCGGCTGCATTATTTATATAATTAATCATCTATTTTACTTACTATATTGTGAATTTTATTTGTGAATTCTAAGTGTGTTCGTTATTTATTAAATGTTATAAAAATTATCATCTCTGTTAAAACCTCAAGGGGGAAGCAAATTCTTCTGTAAATAAAAAAACCACAAGAGGGAGAAACAATCATATATATATATATATATATATATATATATATATATATATATATATATATATATATATATATATATATATATATATATATATATATATATATGTCATAATTACTGAAAGTCATCATTTGAATTATCTCGAAAAGCATGACACTTACAGAAAGACCAATTACATGTTTGGAATCAGCGTATAAAGCTTATTACCAGAATGTAAAAAAAATCTTGAAAAGTAGGTATGTATGTAATAAATGTAAAAATGTATGTATGTATGTATGTATGTAATGTATGTATGTATGTATATATGCAATGTGTATGTATGTATGTATGTATGTATGTATATGTATGTAATACATGTATGTATGTATGTATATATCTCCCTATATATGTATATATATATAATAATATATATATATATATATATATATATATATATATATATATATATATATATATATATATATACTCACATATATATATACATATATATATATATATATATATATATATATATATATATAAACCAACGTCTGTATTATTAAATATGTATCTTAAAAACTATTAATGCTACAGTAAAGCGGATACATTGCTGGAATGCTGGTCCAATTTTAGTCCTGGAAATAAGAAAAAAATATATCTCAAAAACATACAATAGCTGGCAAAAGGAATACATTTTTGGAATCCTGGTAAAATTTCTCATAGGCAAAGTGTAAAAAAAATTTAGAGACCTTTTATTGGTTTCTCGTTAAAATAAATAGACTTTCTATTAAATTTGCTATACGGCACACTAGGGGGCTCGAGCCGACAGGGAACATAGGGGGGGACGTTTCCATGGTCGGCGGAACCCCCGCGACACCCAAATACCGAAAGAGCCTTGGGGTTCAGGACTACTCCCCGGAGAAATAATCCTGCCCGTAAAGTTCCCGGAAGGCGAGACCCGACTCTACCATCGGGGCGGTATACCCTTGGGTATTCTTTAGTAAAAAAAAAGCTAAATTTAATAGAAAGTCTATTTATTTTAACGAAACCAATAAAAGGTCTCTAAATAGGCCTTCTAATCATATTACTATAATTATTAACAATATTTTTATTTTTTATTTTTTACATTTTCATATGTGAGAGGCTACCAGGATTCAAAATGTATTCTCGTAACTATTGTAGTTTTGAATTTTTACATTTCCAGGATAAGCATCAGCTGTGTATTCCGTTTTACTGTAGCGTTAATAGTTTTTAAGATAAAGGTTTGTATTAATTTTAGGCATGATATATATATATATATATATATATATATATATATATATATATATATATATATATATATATATATATCTATTTCTCTTTATATATATATATATATATCTATAGATATATATATATATATATATATATATATATATCCTGATGACTTTTATCTGTTTCTGAATTTTGATTTAATTATATTCATCAAACTAAAAAGGGATAACAACCAATACTTGATGTTAAAAAGTTGCATATACTCTATATCACTAGAACCGATCAACAATTTCTAGTATGTAGATCACCATTTCTTCAAATGCATTTATATTTTATATTAACTGCTGCTGCTGCTCAGAAAACGAACAATATGCCCTTTGGAAACTTTATATCTGAAACCTCCTAATATGAACAAGCCACACACCCACGACCCCGAACCTTATGCCAAAATCTTATGCTGAGTACACATTAGGAAATATTTTTGATATTTTTGGACGGAAGCTGCCCCTTTTTTATATTTTTTTTTTTTTTACAGAAAATGTGTTCCTAATATATTTCCAAAAAAGTTTGTAAACTGGTTGCAAAAAGCTCAGAAACACTTCGGAAACAATATTAAGGTTTCAGAAACAGAAAACTGTTTCTTGTTTTCTATTTTATATTGGAAATAAAACATTGGATGCGTTCCACAGATGACATTTTTGAAGAATATTGAAACGAAACGTTTCGCTAGTGTCCCATTTTTAATCTTAAAGCAATAAGATTTCCACTACTGCAGTAAGATTTGAATATAGAAATTTCTCCCCTTTGCTTTTACTGCAGATTTTTGGTCACGTGATGTAAACAAACATTGGAGTTAGGCCCTTATTTAATAAGTTGTACCAACTTTCTTACGTAAATATAATTTGTTACAAAATTTACTGCGTGACATTTAGAGAACAATTTCGCTTCTCGTTGACAAACCTCCGTGAAAGCTTCCCCAGTAACAACTTCATGCATTATTTAACGGGTTTCAATAAATTCAATATTTCAATAAATTAGCCTTAAATCAGAAAAAATATTAACGAAGTCGCTTCTTTAATTTAGTCTATTTTCAGTTGCTCCAACAATTTGAGGTGATTGACTGTCGCCAAAGTCTTTTAAATAACCTTTTTGTCCCTTATGTTTTATTTTATATTTAAGGTTTTATGATATTGATTAAATAATTAAATTGATTAAATTAATTGATCGATTAAAATACATAATTAACAAAAAGTATTAACATTTGTTTATAAGTATCAACTGAAGATTCCATTCAAAAGCCCCGCGAAAATAAGTATTTTAGTTGCATTTTCACTTTTCAGAAAATCTTGATAAACCGGGATTATACCGTTTTCGTTTTTTGCATCTGTGCTAAAAAAATGCTTGTTTTCGTTCATTATTTTTATTTTTATTTTATTTATTTATTTAATTATTATTATTATTATTATTATTATTATTATTATTATTATTATTATTATTATTATTATTATTATTATTATTATTATCTCTCTCACTCTCTCACACACTCCCTCTCTCTCCTACACTATCTCTCTCGCATACACTCCCTCTCACTCTCTCTCTCTCTCTCCCCCCTCTCTCTCACTCTCTCTCACACACACTCTCCTCTCTCTCTCTCTCTCTCTCTCTCTCTCTCTCTCTCTCTCTCTCTCACACACACACATACACTCTCTCTCTCACTCACTCTCTCACTCTCTCTCACCTCTCTCTCTCATACTCTCTCTCTCTCACTCCCTCTCCTCCCTCTCTCTCTCTCTCCTCTCTCTTTCTCTGTCTCTCAAACACTCTCACACTCTCTCTCCTCCCCTCTCCTTCTTCTCTCTCACTTTGCATTCCTCTCTCTCTCTCTCTCTCTCTCTCTCTCTCTCTCTACTCTCTCTCTCTCTCTCACACACACACACACACACACACACACACTATCTATCTATCTATCTATCTATCTATCTATCTATCTATCTATCTATCTATCTATCTATCTATCTATCTATCTATCTATCTATCTATCTATCTACGAAATGTTTAGTGCTACGGAGATTAGGGCATTGATTCATAAATTGAAACCTACATTGGGACCGGACAATATACATTTGTTTCATTTAAAATTTGGTACGGAAGCCTCCGATAGGTTAATAGCAGAATTCTTAAATGTATGCATTATGCATAATTATTTCCCAATCAAAATGCTAAGTGGAGTTATTACTCCAATAATAAAGGATCAATACGGAGACTGTTCAGATATTGATAATTACAGACCAATTATGATGTCATCTGTTTTCCTTAGATTGATGGAAAAGGGTTTGTTGGATAGATTAGAGGATTTTGTTACTCTTGACGATAGGCAACACGGCTTTAGGAAAAATTATTCAACAGTGACGGCCATGTTTTCTTTAAAGGAAACTATTGCGAGCTATACTGATAGAGGATCGGATGTATACGCCGCTTTTTTGGACTTTTCCAAAGCGTTTGATAAGGTCAATCATGAGGTCTTATTCAAAAAACTTAATGAGATGAATATTCCCTACAGTATTTTGAATATTATAATGAGTATTTATAAAAATCAATTTGTTAATGTTAAACACAAAAATAGTTTTTCCAATACTTGGCAAGTAAAAAACGGTGTAAGACAGGGTGGAATATTATCCCCACTTTTGTTCTGTATCTATGTTGATGAACTAATAAGGAATATTGTTAAAAGTAAAATTGGAACTAGATTGGGATTTCGTATGTCAAATATTATTATGTATGCTGATGACTTAGTATTGCTTTCTCCATCAATTATATTAGTGGCCTTCAGACTCTTCTATATAAAGCAGAAAATTTGACAAGAGTTTGCTTGTTAATTTCATTAAGAAAATCGGAAAAATAAAAGAAAATCAAGTAAAATTCAAGCTGTCAGGTGATTCATTAAGATATGCAACGCATTCTAAATACTTGGGTTTTTATATCAATAATTATTTAGAAGAAAGCTTGGATATTAAAAGAGCAAGAAACAAGTTTAATCTTATTTTGCGTAGATTTAGATCACTGGATCCCGAAATGATTTTGTATTTGCTAAGATCCTATTGTACCCCATTTTATGGAGCAGATTTATGGGTTAACTTAGCTAACAGTAGTCAATTGATGAAACAATTTGAAACTGGCTTTCACAATGCGATTAAGAAGACCCTTAAAATTTCAACGAGATTTAGTAACCATGATGTTTGTAATAGTCTTGAAATGTTGCTGTTTAAACATTATCTAAATTATATGAAATTATGCACAGTTTTTAGGCTATTTAATAGACCATGTGAATTTATTGATAAGAATCGATCCTTATTGATTAGAGGTAGACTGGTGAGAAGATATAGAAAAAATATTTCAATCAAAATACAACGTTTCAAATATTTTTCAAAATGATCTTGATGCCTTAAAAGCTAGAATTTGGTTTATACAAAGTAGAGAAGATTCTTTGAGATGATTCCTACATATTATTATTATTTTAGTTCTTGGATTTTTATTTTTTAATTACTTTTAAAAAAATGTACTTGTTTACGATAATAAAGAATTAAAGTCTAAAAGTCTATCTATCTATCTATCTAACTATCTATCTATCTATCTATCTATCTATCTATCTATCTATCTATCTATCTATCTATCTATCTATCTATCTATCTATCTATCTATCTATCTACTCATCTATTGTTAATATCATTAAAATAAGTGACATTAGTTATAATTATTCCTACAAAGCTTAAATTCTCACAAATGACCCATATGAAACCAAATTATTATCCTCAATCAAAAATTTTTAAATCTTTAGTTATACCACGGCACTAGGATATTGAATTATCACTTTGGGGCTCATTTATCTGTTAACTTTGTTACATATAATTTGCCCACAATTGTCTATTAATTAAATCGACACTATATAAAGTTTATAAATACTCTAACGTTATCATTATTAGTATTTTTTTCTTTTTTGTTGCAATGTATGTGTGTGTGTGTGTGTGTGTGTGTGTGTGTGTGTGTGTGTGTGTGTATTATTTTTATTATTATTCTTATTATTATTATTATTATTATTATTATTTTTATTATTATTATTATTTTTATTATTATTATTATTATTATTATTATTATTATTATTATTATTATTATTATTATTATTATTTTATTTTTATTATTATTTTTTTTCTTTTATGTGTGTGTGTGTGTGTTATTATTATTATTATTATTATTATTATTATTATTATTAGTAGTAGTAGTAGTAGTAGTAGTAGTAGTAGTTGTAGTAGTAGTATTGCTGATATACCATGTTCATGGAAAGCCACTCTGATGTTTCATTTTCAAACATAACTCCAGTAGCCTCTGAATATATCTATCCGGACATATTGAAACATCAAAAGACACCTGAACTGAGCCACTTCTCTCTTCTCCACCACAACATCAGAAGCCTTAAACAACATCACAATACTTTTCTGGACTATCTAAGTTACCAAAATATCATAATTGACTGCATAGTACTAACCGAAACATTTCTGAATGAACATAACAACGGGTTATATCCGATCCCAGGATATACTGAAACACATGCATTTCGATCTAACAAACGGGGTGGGGGAGTTTCACTTTACTTAAAAAATGGCATCTATACATCCCATGAAGTAATAATTTCAATTGTCAACTCACACATAGAGGCACTAGCAACTCGCGTAAAAATAAAATCGAATAAACTAATTGTAATGGGAGTCTATAGACCCCCAAATTCATCTAAAACAGAGTTCATAAATGCCCTTAAGGACATTATCAAAACACACTTTCTTAACTCTAAAGTAATAATTGCGGGTGATTTCAACATTGATCTCTCCAACGAGAACATTACAAATCAGGCAAACTCTCTCTCAAACTTAATGTTATCAAATGGTTTCGTCAATTACATAACGCTACCTACACGTCCAAACAACGTCGAAAATAGATGTCCGTCCTTAATAGATCATATCTGGGGGAACCTAAACTGGAACGTTAAAACCTTCGTAATAAAAAGTGATATGTCCGATCACTTTCCATGTCTTGCAAAAATTGCTATTAATAAAACTCAAAATTTCACCACCATAAAATACAGACTAGATGGTGAACATCAAAGACTGAAATACATAAACAAAATGAATGAAATTGACTTTTCATTCACATACAGCGAAAACACTGGCATCGACGAAAAATTCAACTCGTTCGTAAACATATTAAATAAATGCTACGACGAATCATTCCCTATTAAAACGAAAAAACTTGGTGCTAAAAGAATTCAAAACCCATGGCTAACACCAGCTTTGCTAAACTCTATCAACCAAAAACATAAACTCTACCGAAACTTTAAAAACAAAATTATACCATTCCAAGTGTATAACACATATGATAAACAATTAAAGGCAGTTCTTAAGAAAGCAAAGAGAACACACTACTCTAACAAATTCCAGGATTGCAACAAAGACTCGAAGGCCACTTGGGGTTTAATCAATAAATTAATCAACAATAACAAAAAAAAAACTCACAATGTATAAAAGAACTGAATTTAAACAATCAATTAACAACCAACCAAAATAAGATCGCAGACGGACTAAACGAATACTTCGTAAACGTCGGTAAGCAAATCTTGAAAGACAAACCCCCTAGTCAAACATCATATGAAACCTTTCTCCCAGACTACGAGTCTCATTTTTCCTTTATTCCCATCACTGTCCCGGAGGTAAAAAAAGTAATCGCCGGATTAAAAAACAAAAAATGTGATGTTCATTCTATCCCCAATCACATCCTCAAACTCGCTGCCGACATAATAGCCAGCCCTTTAAAACACTTGTTCAATGAATCATTTTTGACAGGAATTTTCCCAAATATATTCAAGACAACAAAAGTGATCCCTATACCTAAAAAGGAGACCTTTGCTAACAAAAATTACAGACCAATAGCTACATCACCAAATACAGATTAGTAAAGGAATATTTGAAATTAGTTTTTCAATCAGTTAACCAGGATGTTTTTATATCAAAACGAATATTCTTAGCCAGTTCGCAATTTTGGATTTGAAAGGACGTTCAACTGCTGATGCCCTCATTTGCTTAACCGAAAAACTACATACAGAAATATAGAAAATAAAAAAAGACTCCTCCCTGCTATTATTATTAGATTTTACAAAAGGCTTTTGACATGATGTGTGTGTATGTGTGTGTGCTGTGTGTGAATATTTGTATGGCATTACATTATGATTACAGATACATTATTATTATTACAATTATATTATTTTATTTCGTTTTTACATATATATATATATATATGTATAATATAATATAATATATAATAATATATCAATAATAATAATAACAACATATCATAATAATAATAATAACATAATAATATTAATATTAAATATATATATATATACAATAATAATAATAACATAGCCATATATATATATATATAACTAATATGTATCCATATACTATATGTATATATATATATATGACCCCAAGTGGGTTTGAACCCTTACCCTTAAGATGGTAAACCAAGAGTGTTACCTCTTGACCACGATGAGCTAAAAAGAAACCCGTCACCTACCTCTGAAAGCTAACCATGCTTCTCGAGAGGAGTGAGGCATGTCTTTGATGGGACATCTAACCTCCTACGGATCCCCCCGCTCACACTCGAGGTCAGGGACAACACATGGGTAATTTTTAAACAGGACTTCGTTTAGTATACGCCATAATTTTAATGCATAAACCGTACAATTATTTGTTTATTTCACATACGACCTATCTAAGTGGGTTTGAACCACTTACCCTTAAGATGGTAAACCAAGAGTGTTACCTCTTGACCACTATGAGCAAACGGAAACCCGTCACTTACCTCTGAAAGCTAACTTGAGAGGAGTGAGGCATGTCTTTGGTGGGACATCTAACCTAACAAATAATAATGCTGTTCATACATTAAAATTGTGTATAGTAAGCGAAGTCCCGTTTAAAAATTACCCAGTGTTGCCCCCTGACGAATGTCAGCGGGGGGATCCGTCAGGGGTTAGATGTCCCACCAAAGACATGCCTCACTCCTCTTGGGAAGCTAAGCTTCCAGAGGTAGAGCGGGTTTCCTTTAGCTCATTGTGGTCAAGAGGTAACACTCTTGGTTTAAGAGAAAATGCAAGGGTTGAGTTCAAACCACTTAAAGTCATGTGAAATGCCCTAGGCTTTCAGAGGTATGCGGTTTATGCATTGGAATTGTATACAATAATATTAATTATATATATAATATATATATATATATATATATATATATATATATATATATATATATATATATATATATATATATATATATATATATCATCGAATAGTGACGAAAATAAGATATATAAAAATTCAATAATAATATAAAATATCAAATTTACCTGAGTCTTAATATCAATGGGATGGAATAGATGAGCTCCAAATCACAGCGATAAAAGATGCAATGATTGAAGGTGATGTGTTAATAGATAGTGTGTTAGTTAAGTCACGTTATAACAATCAAGTCTGGTCACGTCAAAAATAATGAAGTCCAGTCTCAATGAATGATTTAATGATTAAAGCAACACAAAACTTGTAAAATTAAACAATTAATATTTATGTGTAACATATATATATACATATATATATATATATATACATATATATATGCACGAATGCACAATAAATATATATACCCTTCATAATATATATATATATATATATATATATATATATATATATATATATATATAGAAGGGGGTAAGTGAGAGTCTTGAGAACCACCTTCAATAGAGGGATGTTTGATGTTGAAGAGATGAAGCGTTGTCATGATAAAGTGGCGTTTCTTCCCGGAGGCTGCTTAGGAGTCATCAGTGGGGCTAGCAGCCTCCTGCCCCAGACGCCACAGAACTCCCCCAGTGACAATGCCGCGAGCACACTCCGCTCTCCGGACCTAGTAGAGCGAGTAGCTGTCAGGTGAGAGCTAGGTGTGCACACATTAAGGTCACTGAGAAGGTTTCGACCACTCTGTACTCTTACGTGCAGTTGGTCCGCACCTGCAGTGAGAAGCACGGTACAGGCGGCACAGGATGACCGAACAGAGTAGCGCCCAGTAGAAGAAACTTGATTTGATGGTTGTTCGGTGATTTGATGGGTGTTCATGGTCACTTCAGGTGGTCACCAATTTGAAGGGAGTTAAGTAGTTGTCTTGAATAACCACCTTCAATAGAGAGATATTTGATGTTGAAGAGAGTAGCGTTAATCACGATAAGTGTCGTTTCCTCGGAGGCTGCCTAGAGGTCATCAGTGGGGCTAGCAGCCTCCTGCCACAAATACACAATATATATATATATATATATATATATATATATATATATATATATATATATATATATATATATATATATATATATATATATATATATATATATATATATATATATATATATATATATAACATATATACATATATATATACAACTATACATATATAAATATAAATATATATATTAACTGTAATATGTATGCCTGTATGTAATATATACATATATATAGCTATGTAATAATAACTAAATCGAATAAAAAGGTGTAACTCCCCTTACTTGAATTATGAAGACGATGTACCAGGTGTTAACGACGATGTTGATATAGTTAATGATTCAATAAACGATGAGGTTAGTGAGAGTGATTCAGAAGATGAAGTTTTCATGTAAAATAATAATAATATATATATATAACTCTATATATATATATAGATAAATATGTATATAATATATATATGTATATATAATATAAATAATATGCTAATAACCGCTGTATAATATACATGTAATAATAATAATATGTAATATATTAATAATAATAATATGTATAATAATATAATATACATATATATACATAATATATAATATCTTTCATATCACATACATATGCGCACGTAATAATAATAATAACATAATAATAACATATAATATAACAATATAATAATAATATAATATACAATAATAATACAATAATAATACTATATAATAAATAATAATATACAATATACATAATAACTTAATAATAATAATATACAATAATAATAATATATAAAAAATATTAATAATAATGTATCATAATAATATATGTATAATAATAATATAATAACTATATAACATAATAATAATAACCATAAATACATGTATGTATACATACATGGAAATAATAATATGTATGTATGTATATATAATAATAATATGTATATATATAATAATATATAATATATGTATATATATGTAATAATATATGTAATATATGATAATATATATCAATATACATGCTATACATGTAATACAATATAATATATCTTCATGTATATGTAATAACTCAATAATATGTATATATATATATGTGTAATAATAATAACAATAATATCATAATAATGTAATAATAATAATATATATATAATAATATAGTATAATATAATAATAATAATATATGTAATAATATATCAGCATATTAGTAGCCATGTATATGGCATAGCCAGCCATGTAGCCAGCATATGTATATGTATGCTGTCTTCTTCATGTACATGTATGTATAGATGAAATAATATATATTAATGTGTAATATGGAAATCAGTATATCAAGATATTTATAATATGTAATAATAATAATAATAATAACAATAATAACCATAATAATAATATATAACTCTTCTAATATTCTTCAATAATAATAATAATAATAGTTAATAATAATATATAAATATAAAAAATAATAATAATAATAATATGTAATATATATATGTAATAATAATAATAATAATAATATACATAATAATAATATATATATATAATAATAATAATAATAATAATATGTATAATAATGTAATATGCATATATTAATAATATACAAACAATAATAATATGTATATCATACATGTAAGTAATATATACGCTGGCATATATATATGTATATATATATGTATATGTAATAATATATGTATGTATAACATAACCAGCCTTCAATAATAATATGTATAAATGTATAATAATATGTATATATATATGTAATAATAATATATATAATAAATAATATGAATAATAATAATAATATGTAATAATAATATATATATCATATTAACTCAATATCGCATATATATATATAACTATATTATATATGATGAGAGGAGATGGGAATTTCTTATTAAAAAATCGGAAGGAATTAAAAATATTTTCTTATTTATTTTAACATTAAATTAAAATAGTTACATATACATCTTTAAAAATATACGTTACAAGATACCTCCTTAAAAGATTTTCATATATATATATATATATATATATATATATATATATATATATATATATATATATATATATATACTTCATCTATATATCAACCATATATATATATACCTTTCATGTATATAATATATCATATATAGCATATCCATGCTATCATCATCACCCGCAGCTTTCTCTCCCTAGACTACCGGTGGGTGCGCGCATGCACTGGAAACAACTTAAAGAAGTAGAATATGACACCAGAGTCCAGGATAAGCCAGTCTTACCCGCCCCCTTTGTATGACCTTTTAGTGAGAACTCGTCGCAGTCAGAAAATCTACCCTAGAGCTTCTTGGGACCGAGACGGACTCTAACTATGGCATCTTGTCAATGTAGGGCTCATCCCTTGGCCCAGGTGGGCCACAACCATACCCCTTCACAAACCCCGCCATTCACTACTTTTATGCACCTTTCTTCTCGCCTCTGCCAAACTCGCATTTCTCTCCTTCAGGCATTTCTTTACTGACTCGATCCATTTTTTCTTCGTTCTCCTAGGTTTCGATTCGCAGCACACTCACCACTATACATCGGCTTAACCAACCGACTAGCATCCATCCTTTACACACCAAACCATCTCAACGTACTTTCATCTATTCTCTCATTTACTCCTTTCTTCCCACCACAAAACTCCTCGAAGACGTCCATTCCTCATTTTATCAATTCTTCTCACACCTAACACGACCCTAAGATTGTCCATCTGAACACATTATTACGCCCAGTCTTTCTTATTCCAGACCATAATCTCATTACTATACATTAACACAAGTAACAACATACCCTCATAGTAAGACCTAGCGCACTCCGGGCTTTTGTCGCCATCCACCAACGATTTTAATTGCACCAGCCACCTTCCTGCCATTCACAACTATCCTACTACACTCTACATCATCCGTTCCCTTTTCATCCAACATATATCCTAAATATTTAAAATCAGACACTTGTTCCAGCTGCTCACCATCTAACATAACTTCACACCGAGGACTGTCCTCACTCACAACCATAAACACGTTACACTCACATCTACGTTTACTTTCAAACTCCTCTCCACACACCCTGCCAAATCTCTCTACCAATCTTTTCAAACAAACTCTCTACAGATTCGCCACACAAAACCAAAATCATCCGCATATAATAGGTAGGGAACCCTCCTTTCTCTTCCATTCTCCATCATTCTAACACCATCACCCCACCTCACCTCTAGTTGGCTGCGCCCCATCCATAGCCACAGATTAGCCAGGGAGACCTGGCTGCTTTGTCTATCTCACTCCGCTATTAATCCTAAACCAATCACTTTCTATTCTTACACACTTTTCACTATCGTTATACATACTTTTGATTCCATTCAGAAGCCTACCACCAACACCATATATTGCTAACACCTGACATAGAGCTTTCCTATTAATCATGTCATACGCCCTGTTGCATAAATCCATAAAACCTAAATACAATTTATTCTTCTTCTCTCTCATTTTCTCATTCATTTGTTTCAATGAAACAAATGAAACGATTTGATCCACACATCCTCTATCACTTCTAAACGCACCTTGTTCTTCACCAATCAGTCCTTCAGTCACTCATAATTCCTACAGTTCTCATTATCCCCCTTGCCCTTATGCAAAGGTACTGTCACTGTTGCCCTACAGTTGCCCTTATTCCCTTTACACTTATATAAGGGTACTATTACTGCTCTCCTCCAATCCCTCGGAACTATACCCTACATAAACGCTTTGTTGCACAACTTCCAAATCCACTCAATCACTATCTCGCCTCCGTTCTTGATCATTTCACCAGTAATTTCATCTATACCAGCAGATTTACCATTCTTCGACTTTCTCACTCTACCCATTGCCTCCTCCTTACTAATGACCCCATCCCCAAAATACCTATTCCTTCTTGCACCTTAAACCCACACACATTCACTATCACCTCTTCATTACCGCCAATATTATGCCGATTTTCGAAGCTTTCCCTCCACATTCCACATCCATTTAATCAGTTACGAAACCACCATCCCTATTCATTATTCTAAGCAGATTCCTCTTATTTTCATTCTTAACCTTTCGCGCTTCCTTCCAGAAGAGCTTCCTATTGCCTTGTGATTCCCTAGTCATCCTCCTTCCAAACTTCATTTTCCTCTTTTTTCCCCCTACGTATGCACCTTTTAGTATTCCTTTTTTTTCCTTATATAATTCCAAACATCTTTCTTTTGAAACCTCATCATTGGCTTTTAGTACATACAACCACGCTTCTTTTTTACTTTTAACCGCTTGCATCCTCTTCATTCCACCCTTCACTGTTAGCATATATATATATATATATATATATATATATATATATATATATA
>JABUQX010038831.1:0-7500 GCA_015478945.1 Trachelipus rathkii
GCCCACTATATGAGTACACTTTATAGAGGAGTGATAAAGATATTAGTGACATAAACTATGAACTCCCAACCTGACTCAATTTACTTTCTCATTTTACCTGAAACATATCTAAGCCTATATACTACAATTAGAGTGTCTAAATTATTTCTGAGATGTACTCCGCAATTCATACTCATCCTTATATATCTATACTATTTATATTATAAATTATCGAGAGGATGATCAAGGCTTTTGTCATCTCACATTCAATATGTTGTTGATTTGTGTCAATGCGACGCTATTAAGATTTCTTAAGTCATTAGGAGTATTAGTATATATATGATAGTAGGGGTATAGGTAGAGGAGCGTAGGAGGTCTATTTTATGGTAAATGACTGATATAGGGAGTTTATTCCAGCGAGTATAAACACTTGAGTGTTTTATATTAAGCTTATGTATTCCCTCAACTCCTTGGGAATTCGCTCTGCGGGAAGCAAGCATCACTGAAATCATGTACGAATATAATCCTATAGCGATTTTTGAGAGATGCATTTTACCAAACACCAATTCCTCTCTTCGGTAGGTGGGCGTTAATATTATATATAGAGTGGCATTGAAGACAACTAGAACACACAACATGTAAGCAGGCAACCTAATTGTTTGAAACAATAATATAGTACCAAGAGTTTAACTAGGGAAAATGTAAGCAGCTTATCGCTGCTTGTAATTAAATTAGTATAAGAGCTAATATGTTCGCATCTATGTATTCATTTTCCTAAATAATGTACAGAATATAACAAAATATTCACATCGAGCTTGGAGAGGAACAATGGGTCTGTGATCTACAGAACCTACTGTGTCACTAATTTGCTCCATCTCTCACTGCGAGAGTATAAACCACAACTACTCTCCAATCCTTACATTCGGTACTTGTTCATTAACTCTCGGGTCACTCTAAACTCTCACTACGATTCTTAGTGGTTCATCACTAAACCGTGTGTTATGCCTGCACACTAAATTAGAATATTTCTTCAACACCACACCATTAGAAGAAAAATTTTCGCACATTACTACAATGGTATAGTTAATCAAAATGCAGACATTCACTAAACTGAGAGGATAAACTTTATATTTTTTTATCTGTTAAAGTGATTGATTTTCCCCTATTTGGAATTTTTATTCAAAATATTAATCTGAGGATGAATATTTAAGCATAATTATTATTTCGAAAGACATTATCTCTCTATAATTATATTACACAATATTTCTGAGATATTATAACATGACACTTACTCGCTTCAATTGAAAAATATATGTTGAGATTATGAAATAATCGTATCTCAATAGTATTGGCTAATCGCTGAGAGTATCTGATCTGACGACACGTCACAAGAACTAAACTTCTAATTACTTATAAGTCAACAAATTGATCTATAGTCGCCTCGTCACTTGCTCTCTTTACACTAAAGTTTCAAATTAATTCCACTGATTATTCACGTGTTCTATCCCACCATATAAATACATTCACTTTTTACTATAGTTTTGTTCCCTAGTTCTCTATGTCTGTCTGACGGAATAAGTGGACTTAACTATATTTAGAACGCGGTATACTGATAATGGATATTATGGTCTTATATCATATAGCCCTCTCCTATTATCGCATCTCCACATCTAAAGATTCCCTCTTATTCCACGTGTACTACCGGAAGGAGCGAAAAGGTGGAAAATACATAGTTCTCCAGCGACAGAGAAAAAGAGAATTACGAGAACATAAGAAATAATAGATCACAACAATAGTGAAATAGGCCCAATGCATTCCATGTTATCTATATAATTTTTCTTAAGAATTTGTCAAAACACTATCTATTGCACTCTGCATGAATGAAACATACTTACCGTGAATAATATAATAACTGTCTTATTTTCAAATTCAATATAGGGTTCTTCTTTGTGATATTGGCGTATCTTGCACTCTAATCATCATTAAGTTCATATACTGTAAGCCTGATGTAGACGTAGTGAACAAATGAGAGAGAGCCATTAAGCATAACAATATAAAACACATGATGCACTCCTGAATAAATATAATAGTTACTTAACTGTTCACCTTTAATTATAAAAAACAAAAATATCAAAAAAATCATCTTCCTTTCTGTTTTATAATATATATATTTTAGTGTATATAGATCGTGTAGAGATGAAATAGGTTCTACGCTTTTGCTCATATGTCGTTGAGCATACTCTTCGGCCCGCTTTCGAGAGAGACCTCAGCGTGTACATTGAGCAAGAACATTGCCTAACGCGTTTCTCACCTTAGAGTTGATCTATATAGATAGAAATAGTGTAATTAAAAATAGTTGTATACAATATAAAATACATACTTAATAAGTTCACAGAGATTAGGATAAATTCATATATACATTTGACTGAAAAATAGTAATATTAGTGATAGAGATATGAATTTTGGTTGCTAGAGTAATATTAAATAGATTTATGATATAATATATTACAAAAATTCATATATAAGATATCTGTGTGTAAATAATTAACATACTAATTTCTCATAATATATTAATAGTGATTTTCTAAGTATATGAGTGTCTTGATATTAAATTAGTCAAAGCGTGTTCGCATAGTTTATATTTTTTGTTTGTATTCAATTTGGTGAAGCATACATACATCTTATATCTTCTGGTACATCACTACACTTTTACTCAGGTTTGTTTGGTCACCCTTTATCAGCTGCCTCTGCGAGGTACCCCGATGCAAGATGGGGTCAGAGTAATCCTGGCTGCTTTTTACATCAGAGCCGTATATACATGCATGCATTATCTTTATTCTCTATTAGATAAATAAAAGATTAGTTTATCTAGCCTTATCGAACGACTTATCGTCTCACCACGAGAGTTGCCAGTTTTTATCCTTCCTCTTAAGACACTTAAATATTGTTGGGCACTTTGAATACATTGGAATTTTATAACTCCACTAGGAAAATAATAAAGTTTTGAAGGACTTCATCATATTAAGCAACTTAAAATCGTTAATTCGCATAAATCCTATCCAAGTACACTCAATAAACTTAAGTATAATTGGTCTATTTAAAATATAATTATATAAAAAAATTTAATAATAATATCAAGATGGATACATAATTTATAGAATTATATTAAATAATATATATATATAAAAAATAAATAAAAATATTATTCTATTGAAGTTTCACTTATTTATTAAAATAATAAAATTTAATTAGACTAATTATATTTACATAAAATGATTGTGATATGTAATAATGTAATAATATTATTTATTATTTCCATTCTCTATTATCTCATATTAATATAATTTGTAGTGAGGTATTTTCAATCAAAATATTATATCACTCGTTTATATTATTTTTGATATTTTAAAGTATGTTGTTCAAAAAGACTCAGGCCAATATAATATTAATATATATATATATTAATTAACTATTATTATATGATATATATATAATTAATCTTTTATATATATCTATATATATATATATATATATTATATATAATATATATTTATATATATATTATATATAATATTATAATAAAGTAGCAAATCTTTTTTTAAGATAACATGACGCATATAACGCTATAATTTAATTTTAAGTAATAGAAGCGCTAACTTGAAAAACTAGTACACATTTTTTAGAAATTTCGCGGCTAATACGACAATAAGCCGCACATTATTTTTATACCTATTAGCGCAATATTTATCGTACTATCATTTGCGCTTATGCCCTACCTTCATGTAATATATATGCGTATTATCATTCAATTATTAAGTTTATCTCCGAAGTTAGTAACTGGCTTACGCACTCATAAAAGCGTTATTGCCTATGAGTGGAGAATATAATTTAATTGATGAGTAGTAAAATGTGATACCTAAGAGAATAACGATAAGTGTTGAATTAATGACGAGAGGAATAAATAAAACGCTTTGAGAGTAAAAACAGAAGAGACAGCATACTTTGCCGATAGACCCCTGCTTCTGAACAGCAATTAAATATTACCCAATTACCAAATGTTATATTTTAAATAAAAAGGAAGTAGTATAAGAGCTATGTGAGCTATCCTCAAAATATCAATATATCCATACTACCGTTGTCTATGTTAAATAATATCAATCACCCTTGTATCATACACTAATATAATATAAATATACTATATATAAACAGTTGGTTTAACTACTAAATAAATACCAAAGGATAAGAAAACGAATAATAATATATTATATATATAGTATATATATTATATATATAATATATGTTTATTATATATATATATATATATATATAATATATATATATATATATATGTAAAATTTCGAAATAAGAAAACAAAACTAAATGTAGCTATAGTTTATAATTTCATTTCAATTTTAAATTGCAATAAATGTTTTTTTTTTTTTACTGTTTTTTTTTTCCCATATAGTGTTAGTAATATATGATATCTAAGCAATTAATTAAGATGCCAATGAGAAATACGAAATTTGGAAATATAAAAATTTAATATTAAAGTAAGGAAAAAGTCATTTGGCATGAGAAAGAAAACGGGATTTTTACTTGCTAACTTGAAAAAATTTAAGGTAACGTAAAAAATAATTTGTGGGTAAAATACGTTCCGTATTTTTTTTTTTTTTTTTTTTTTTTTTGTTTCATATTAGATTCTGTGGGCCAAATCCTAAATAATCCTGACACCTTTGCAATACAATTTTAGTTAAGTTAAGCTATGAATAGTGTGAGGCTTTTGCGTTCGAATTTTGTGTTAAAAAGCATTTCTTTTATAAATTGCTTCACCAATTTTTTAAAGAAAATTCTTTTTAAAAAATAATTTTATTAATTAAAATATTTATTACAATAATAATAAATAATAATGTCACTTTTTTTTCTTTTTTTTTTTACAAATACCGGTACATAAATTATTCATTAAGTGTAGTACTTTCTTATTGTGTCAATGAATTTTCAAGTACGTTTTATTTCCTGCTTATCTTGCATATATTAAAATGCCGATTCTATGTATACATAACAAAACATCATAATCTGAACTTAGAGGGCAGTAAACCGCCACGTAACCTATATGGATCGGCGATGCAATGAATTTCGAGCAAACTTTCATGAATATACTTTGCCGTAACAGATTTTTCTTTTTTCCGGGCGAAGATTTTTTATAGTACAGAAAATATCACGAGACGACACTCTGTCTCCGGCGCTGCCAAACGTACGACCCGTGAATAAGGAAGATATTATTAAATAATTACTTTTTTTTATATATTTAAATATTTTTTGATCTGTTCATCAGCACTCAAATTTATTGTTAGTATCATATAAATAACAAT
This sequence comes from Trachelipus rathkii, assembly GCA_015478945.1. Taxonomy (NCBI): domain Eukaryota; kingdom Metazoa; phylum Arthropoda; class Malacostraca; order Isopoda; family Trachelipodidae; genus Trachelipus; species Trachelipus rathkii. The sequence continues at coordinate 5,349 of JABUQX010038831.1, forward strand.
ATATGAAAAAAAAGCTTAAAAATAACACATTTATCTGCCGCCATGGAACTTACATATATAATATATATTATACTATATATCTAGATTCTAGAATAAGGATAATTTATATACTATATGTATATATATATATAATATATATATATATATATATTATAATATATATATATATATATATATATATATATATATAATATATATATAATATTATAATATATATATTATAAGAAGTTGGTTGGATTAAGCGGATGTATAGTGGTGAAGTGTGCTGGAATCGACCGACTGGGGAGACCCGAAGAAGTGGATTGAGTCAGTTAAGGAATGCCGGTGAGGAGGTCAATGCGAGTTTGGCAGAGGAGAGAAGAAGGTGCATAATAGAGTGAATGGTGGTGTTTTATGAGGGGGTATGGGTTGTGGCCCACCTGGGCCAAGGATAAACCCTTTAAATTGAGAGATGCCATGTCGAGGGTCCGTGCGGCCCCGTGAGCCTAGGCACGGTGCCCCACCCGTAGGCTTCGCGAGCAACATGTTGCTCGCGCACCGTTTTAATGTTGCTCGCGGCTGGCATATTCACATTATCACGTTTGATTAAAAAAAAAAATTTTCATATATATAATATATAATAAATATATATATATTATATATATATATATATATATATATATATTCATATATAATAATATAATATAATATATATATATATAATGTTGTGTGTGTTTAGTGGCTCGACTAAAATTTTTGAAATAATTATTTGCTCGAGATAGGCTAAAGGTTGGGCACCACTGTCTAGGGTTTTATTTTTTCTGACTGCTTCGAGTTCTCACTAAAGGGTAAATAAAAAGGGGGTGGTAAGGCTGGGCTTTCTTTTCAACTTGCGTCGTATTCTTCTACTATTCTGTTTCGTGCATGCGAAGCACCTTACCCTCAGTCTTTGGGAAAAAAGGTGGGTGATTATATAAATATATATATATATATATATATATATTATATATATTATATATATACTTATATATATAGTATATATATATATATCTATATATTAATTATATTATATATAGTGAAGATTTATCATCTCTTCTTGTTCCTTCACTGCACAGGTAGTAGTTGATTGGTGTTTTGAATTTCCTCATAATGACTCCTTTTACGTTGAGAAACCTAAATAGACGGTTACTACTAGCTCAGTAGCATTTGCTGTTGGAGTCGCCTTTCGCTCTAGGAAGCTATGTATTACGCTACCTACTCGAGGCTAATGAACCAGTAAATAATAATAAAATTGTTAGAACCCTTTTTAGTTATATTTATAAGAGGAAGAAGTAAAAAGAATTAGCATTATTATTATATACAATATGTTGAATGAATAATAAAAGAATATAAAATATTTGTAGCAAAATAGTATCTAAGGGCAATAATTCACAATCTAAAAATGCATAAAAGCGCGGGAAAATTAACCCCCCCCCAAAAAAAAAACAAAAAAAAACAAAAAAAAACGTGCCCCATCAAACAATCATTATATTATCATATATTATATATAAATATCTTATATAATAAAAAATATATACACAATTTATTATTTTAAATTGTAAAATATAGGAATAAATCCTGTAAAAAAAGTTACGCCTTTATTTTGTTTTATTAAAGCCGTTTTCGTTTTGGCAATATTCCTACGAATTCTTACGAAAAATAAGAACGTTCTAAAAAAAAAAACGGTTCGTTTTTGAAGAGTTTTAAGGAAAAATTTGAGAATATTCTCACCAAAACGTAAGAATTTTGACAAATTCCGCAAGATTGCTATTTCCCTATCTTACCGAAAAATTCTATTCTTACGAAAAATGTAAACAAAGGAAATGATGACAGAAAACAGTCTATGAAATTTTTTTTCTTTTATTTTTTTTTTACAATGGAATCAATTTTTTTATATTGATAAGAGTAATGAAATTGTGTCAAATATTTGTGTGATAGTTGCAATTTTAATTAATTTCCTTATAATTATTCAAAAAAATGCAATGATAATGTTTTCAACTACGTGGTAGGCCCGTTGAAGATGCTTCCTTGAATAAAAAATGGCTTAATTTTCAGCTTTATGCCAAATTTTTGATGAAAATGATCTGTTACAATGATGCACTTTTCATGTTTTTTTTTTTCTTTTTAAACAAAT
>JABUQX010038831.1:12500-27412 GCA_015478945.1 Trachelipus rathkii
ATTTAGGTTCAAATTTCAAAAAGCACAGGTTGTTTAAATCTTTAGCAGTGGCCTTAATGCTTTTGCTATCGGAAAACTTTTGAGAGAAATGTTTTATATATATATATATATATATATATTATATATATATATATATAGTATATATATCATATATATATATATAAATATATAAATAAGATATAATATATATATATATATATATATATATATATATATATATATATATACTGAGTTTATGGTAGCTTTGGTTTAAAGAGAGTCTTTTTTTTTTCGTTTAAAGATCGTAATTTCCTTTTGTGAGAGCGACAGTTCGAATCTCGATCTGGCTACCTAAACGAGACACAGAATTGTCGTCCAGTGGATTTTCTGTAATATCTTAATTACAGTTTACAGCATAGTGAATTACATTAATCGCAATACCACACATCACTTAAACAAAGCCAACACATACAAAGAGCAATCTATTATAATATACAAAATCACACTTTCTCTTGCTTCCAGCATAAGCAGCATAAGAAGGTCCTCTCATTTGCTTGCGAGACCACGTCCACGATGGGAAGAATTTCCAAATGTATTCAGCCCGAATAAGACTTATTTTTTTTTGATAATTTTCATTCTCAATTTTTTTATTATGGAACCGACCGGGGCCCGGCCCCGGCCAAAATCAGGCAAAACCGGGGTTTTCTACCGGGGTTAACTGTAAATATACACTAAATAATAGAGGGCACATATTAAAACAAGATAAAAAAAAATATATTTTAATTCCATTACTCCTTTGTTATAAATTGATGCAAAATATAAACATACCTAAATATAATCAATTTTTTTTTTTGTATTTACTATGATTTCAAATTAAAATTGAGGCCAAATTTTAATTTCGTACTAGTTTTTAACAAAAATAAAAAAAAAAAATATTCTAAATTTGATATATCAAACGAATCGGAAAAAGGAAATAAATATAATTGTTAAAATGATTAAGTAATTTATTTATACTAATATAATATATCAACAAAATAAAATATTTTCCGAAATCTCTTTCAAAAATTATTTATTTAATTGAATTAAATATATATATATATATTTATAATATCTATATATATATATATAATATATCATATATATATATATATATATATATATATATATATATATATATATATATAATATATATATATATATATATATATATATATATTTTTATTTTATAATATATTATATATATATAATATATAATACAACTTATTCTAGAAAATCAATTATTTTCTAAAAATTTCTTTCAAAAATATTTATTTAATTGATTTAATTAAATGTATTCCTTTTTTATAATTAAAATTATTAATTAATTGAAATTATATTTAATTTTCATCATAAGTTTTAAGACTTTGAGTGTTTTTGACTACATTTCTAATTTTAGCTATCCCCCGCCCCGGCCCCGGCTAAATTAGAGCAGCCCCGGCCACGGCAAAATTCCCGCCCCGGTCGGTCCCTACTTGTTATCAAGCCTAGATAATCTTTTATAATCCACTTGGTTTGGAAATACATGTAACACAATTTCCCCAGACCTAGACCCTACTGCGGTAGGTAATGAACTCCCCTTCCCCCTTGCTCATGAGATAGAGGTTCGGTGGGAACAAACTAACTAACTATACATACTCTTTCTTTATCCTCCCTTCCCTTGTTATATTTTATAAATATAACAAGAAGTTACAAGATAAATTTAATATGGAAAAATTTGAACCTGAGGGAAAATCTAAAAAAAACGCTGAACATAAAAATCTAATTTTTTTTAGAATAAATTTTTAAGAGAACCAATTAAAGCATAATTGTTTTTAACTTGATTTTCAATTTTTGGACAAAAGACAAAACTCCTTCAAGAAGGCAGCGCTGTTTTCCCTTCAAACTCATTCCTCACCACTAGTCAAGACGGGTCTAAATGTGGAAAATTAAAATATTTAATATGGGAAATATACAAATTATTCCTATTAAAATCAGATTTTTACTTATAATTTCTTCGACTTAAAATTTTATTAATATAACAAGAAATTGAAAGATAAATCCAATATTATTTTTATTATTAATATTTAATATTAAATTTAATAGTATTTTTTATTTGGGATTAAGGTGAAAGGATAATAATAATTAAATTATAACTGTTTTAGCAAACGCGCGCTAATTGTACGATAAACATAACATGCTTTAAGTTATAATCCATCCTTTCTTGGTCTTCAAAAATGTTGATTTCTTTAAAGTTAAAACTGCTGTCCTAGTTACGTCCCAGCAGCTTGTAGAAGGATGGCTATTCAATGATTTAATATTCCATGAGCTTCATGAAATGATCTCTAAAAATAAAATCCTCAGTGGATAAATTAATATTTACAAATTAAATACATAAATAAATTTTTCTAACAGCGACTGATTAAAAGTTCGTGCGAAGTAATCCAATTTGACTCGTATTTAGACAGGAAAATTTTACTTTGTTGCTTCTCACACTACACAATATCCCTATTCCAAACCATTATCCCAGCACCAATTAATATATAGTTTGTACAAACTACTGAATTTTTACCTTTAAAAATTTAAAAGGTTTCTTAACAGATGTGGGGTAGGTTGCGTAACATGCACGGATATAGGATAGTTAAATAGAAGAGCCCCCACCCTACCATACCCTTTTATATATATATATATATATATATATATATACTCAATACTATATATATATATATTATATTATTATATATATAATATATATATATTATATATACTATATTATATATATATTGGTTGTTTATAATATACCACTGATGGTGTTCCAAGAGGCGTAGCACGGGCCCAGGATCCGTGTTGTGTCTGAAAACTGGGGATATGCTATTAGCTCAATGTGGGTCACTAGGTGAATATATGGCGCTGTGCGCGTCCGCACGTGCAGGAAACAGGCAGGAGTGAGCACACACATGATAACTGTGATACAGGCCCTTTTCCGAACTATTACTATATATATATATTATATATATATATATATAATTATTACTATATTTATATATTATATATTATTATATATATTATAATATTTTATATATATATAATATATATATATATATATATATTCTATCAATCTATCCACCTTCTTTCCCCAAGCCTGGGGGTAAGGTACGTGCGTGACATGCACGGGAAACAGAAAAGTAGTAGAAGAATATGACAAGTCGAAAAGAAAACCCAGCCTTACCGCCCCCTTTATACCTATTAGTCCGAGAACTCGTCGCAGTTAGAAAATCCACCAGTAGAGCTTCACGGGACGCAACGGACCCTCATTATTGCAGTCGTCGTCAATGTGGGGTTTCATCCTTCGAGCCAGGCCCCCCAACCTTTTCTCCCTCGAACAAAACCCCGCCATTCACTTCTATTATGCACATTTTCTTTCTGTTCTTCAGCTGGAACCAGTGTCCCGAGTTTGAATGTTTAGGATATAGGTTATGTTGGATGAAAAGGGAACTGATGATGCAGTGTGTAGTAGGAAAGTTGTATGTAATAGGCAGGAAGGTGGCTGGTGGCAATTAAATCCTTAGTGGATGTAAAAGGACTAAGTCCTTAGAGTGTTGTAGCGGTCTTAACATGAGGAGTATGATTGTTACCTGTAGTTATGTATATGAAGTGAGACTTTAGGTCTGAGGAATAGAGGTAATGGATTTAAGTACAATAAAATGAATTCAGAATGAGACAAATCTTTGGGGTAGTGTTTAGGATGTGAGAAGAAATTGAAATAAAATGAAGAATGAACGTATTAGAGAAGTTGTGTGGTGGTGAGGAAAAGAAAGGGGTTAATGAGAGAAAAATGAAACACGTTTGAGATGGTTTTTGGTCATATGGAAAGGAATAGAGATGATAGTATTGGTTAGCCTATGAAAAGAAATGGATTGATAATCAGTTAGTTAAGCTATGTATATGTGGTGATGTGCTGGGGAATCAACTCGGCTTGGGAGTTAGAGAAAAAGTGGATTGAGTCAGTAGGGAATGCCTAGAGGAGAGAATGTGTGGTTTGGCAGAGGCGATGAAGAAAGGTGCATAATAAGCGAGTGAATGGCCTTGTTTGTGAGGGGGTATATGGTTGTCGCCCACCTGCGCCAGGGATGAACCCTACACTGACGACCTATGCCATAAGTGAGGTCCCGTCGCGAGGCCCCCATGAAGCTCTAGGTGGATTTTTTGACTGTTGACGAGTTCTCCCTAATAGGTATAGAGGGGGGCGGTAAGGCTGGGCTTTCTTTCGACTTGTCATATTCTTCTACTACTTTTCTTTCCGATGCAGTCACGCACCTTACCCCCAAGTCTTGGGGAAAAAGAAAGGATGATGATGAGGATGATATATATATATATATATATATATATTTATATATTATATATATATAATATATATATATTATATATAATATATATATATTATATATATATAGTATATATATATTTATTTATTTCAGCAACAAGCTCTTCAGCAGCAGCAGCAGCAACAGAAACAACAGGCTCCTTTGGTTCCGCTTCAGCATGTTTCTCAAAACGTTATCCCAACAGCACAACCACCATTGATACAACCTTCAACACCAGTTATATCAAATCCTTCACCACAACCACCTCTAGAGGAAATTCAACTTCCACCTTCACGTCATCCGACATTACCATCACCAAAGCCATCTGAATCACCTTTAATAGCAAATGTATCCCCATCAAATTCCGAACCTGTGCAAACTCCCATTCCAAATTCCAACAGTGAAAATAAAATCAATGGTAAGTAGCAGATTTTTTTTAATGATTTATATTCATGTATTTATTAACTTGTTATTAGGGATGTACCGATAGTATCGGTATCGGTAGTATCGGCCATTTCTTTGGGTATCGGTATCGGTATCGGTTAATATGGCCAATACTTATTACTTTTGGGTGAAAAATTATGAGAAACTTTTAGATTAGATAATAAATATAGTTTCTATATATATATTATATTTATATATATATATATATATATATATAATATATTATATATATATTATACTATATATATATTATAATATATATATATTATATTATTACTATATATATTACTAGGTTTTTTTTTTTTCCTAAGACTTCTTTTTTACTTAGATTTTTTAGCGTTTCTTCTTGCTCCAAACTTGGTTTTAAGCGTAATATTTACTATTTGGAATGCCCATTATTATATTTACAGATTTAGCTTCCACTTTTTTTAGTTTTGATCAATAGTATCTTTTTTTTTCTTTTTTTCTACGCAATTTCGTGAGTGTGCGAGTGTTTTTAAACTTTCTGGATTATTCATATTTTAGATATTTACTGTAAATTAGGGTTCATAGCGTTTTTAAAATTTCAGATTTTAAATTTAGCTTTAGCGTACGGAAAATTTTTCCTCATTATCCCTTAGGGCTCTCTTGTCTGTTTTGTTTCTGTCTGTTTTTCTGCAAGTGTGTGCGTGTATGATATCAAGATTGCACAAGCAGCGGACTTTTTGACTTTACCAGCATCAATGGCTGCACTCTAACTCTGCAACCGTGGAATACCACTCTCTAACTCTAACCCAAATTTTTTGCTCTTGCTGAGACCCATATGGCTAAGAATTCATCTTTCTAACTCGTTTACTATAATCCAATATAACTTATTTTTAATTTTTCGTCGAAAGGTGAGTATGTGCCTTATCCTTGTAAACATAAACACCCTTATAACACGTCTCCAGGAATCTCGAATCTCCAAACTTCGATGTTCTGTGGTTAAAATCTTTTTCTTCCTTCTACTACAATATCTTGTGCTTCTGCTACTGTTACCCTAACAGAACAATTTTTCAGCGGCATTTTTTTGATATCTTACTACTTCTCACAGACTGTTATATCTTCCTCATCCAAATACTTAGGTCCTCTATTTAGGGGATTTAAAAATGTACGCAACACTGAATGGTGGGGTCCTCTCATACTGATTTAAGGTGGGGAGGAGGCCGAATCATTTAGTATTTTCAACGATTGGAGCAACTAATAAAGAACCCACACACATTCCGGATCGTCCCAACAATTCTTTGAACACCTTGAACCTATGTTCTCACCACTTAGCCTTTCTTCTATAAAATAAATACTCCACTTCGCTCATAATCGGTAAATCTAACCCAAACCTTATATCTCTTATTTAAAATAGTCTTTCTCTCCAACAAATCCATCCTACCCTTGCGTTATTCTGGCACTTTCATTGGACTGATTTGGTTGCACTTTTCGTTGCTTCTCGCTAACTATAATTGGAGTGGCTGCCTTTTGACTCTGAAGACGCTTCAGCTTCTGCCGATAAAGTGGGAGCTGTAATGTTGATGGGATGAGCAGTTCATTCTTCTTCGACTAAATCTTTTTCTCACAAAAATCGATCGTGCATCGTGCTTGTTCTCTGGCCGATCAGGCTAGAGACAGTGCGTATTCGGGTGTGGACAAATTCTCGTTCTCCTATCACTCTTGCCTATTTTTTTCAGCTAGAAATGTTGCAGGGATACTCTTCGACGAGCAAAGCTGACTTTCATTAAAAGAAAGTCCGCTGAACCTCCTTGGCTCTCCTACTGACATATCTTTCTGGCCTCTTAGGCAGTGAGCACTTCAAAACAAACTTCTGTAAATTATCCTTTCTTCTCTATTCGCTCTGATGGTTCTGTTGTAAATACTCCAACTAAAAGGCCAATCTCTTCTGGCACTCCTCTTTCCTCTAAATCAACCATGGACGATTCTGTCATTCCTTTCCTCCTCTCAGGTGTCCTATGCTTTAACCTTGAGATTACTTTGATCGGGTGCATGGGCTCCTGAAATCTTATGCTTGGGAATGCGGGTGGTCCGAATGGTATTCTCCCCGAGTTTTGGGAGTGTGCTTCCATGCTGACCCCGCCCCTCGTTCAAATATCCTCTATTCCTCAAAATAGCACTTTCCTCAGTGTTAGAATCGCGCATATGTCCAGCTATCGAGAAAAAGCCCGCTCTGATCTTCTAACTATCGCCCTTAGCTCCCCTATTGTATTCTATCTAAGAATCTTTGGAAACCCTTCTTCGACTCTCACTTCTGACATCTGGAATCTCCATTCCCTTCTTTCCCGATCGCAGTACGGCTTCGGCGCTCGAGGTCTAACTGGCGATATATTTCCCTATTTAACAGATTTATGGCTTTTCCCGCCCTTAGGAACTACGGGGAGACTTGCGTGGTGGCGCTTACTTATGTCTAGCTTTCTTTCAAATCGCTCAATATCGGCTGTTGTTGATGGGGCGACTTCTTCTTTTTCTGTCAACAGTGGTGTTCCTCAAGCGGTTCTGTTTATCTCCTACTTTATTCCTGCTTTTCATAAATGATCTTCTCTCCTGCTCATATGACGTCGACTCGACCCTTCATTCTTCAACTCATTTCAATTCTGCTCCCTCTTTTACTTCTAATTGCTTCTCGTTTTTAATTTTCCGATTCTATTCTCGCTGGATTCTGGATAGAATTTGAGGGTGGCGTCATCTCAACCTTGTGAAATTTAATTCTTTAAAAACCCAACTTCTACAAATCTCCCTATCTAAGACACCTAACTTTCCTATCTCTTTCGACAGTTCTCTCTCTCTCCTGGTGACAATATACATCCTTGGCCTTAACATAGAATAAAAAAAATATTTTTGCAAACCTCACATCACAACGGTTGCTAGGGTGGCCTCAAGGAACTGGGAATTCTGTTTGGACTGCGAGACTTTTTTTCCTCTTCTCAGTTACTCCAGTTATACAAGAGTACTGCTATCATATCCGGGGGGGCTCAGGTGTCAGCTGGCTTTTGGATAGGATAGAGTCAAAGGCCAAAAGGCTTATAACACTGTCGCTGTACTTTCTAGTTCACTTGACCTCTATCTTTGCGCGCGATGGTTGGGGTTTATCTCCTTTCTATAGGTAACGTAGCGGCAAGTGCTCGATGAAACTTTCCACTAGCGTACCACCAGCTTTAGACGCCCTCGTGCACAAAGGGTGCTGTGTCAGCACATGATCTTTGTGTTGATATTAGTACTCAGACTAGTTCGCTGCGGTTGCTCTTCTTTCCTGCCACCTCTGTTCTGTGGAATTCCCTTCATTCTCTTCTTGTTTCCTACTCAATTTAATCTCTCTCATTTAAAGCCTGCGTCGGTGCTCATCTGCGTAATTTGCGATGACAATGTAAAAAAATAAAATAAAAGGTCTATATAAGGAATTCATTAAGCTAGCTGAGACCCCACAAGAATGGGATCTCCGGAGGACAAACTTTTAGAATTCAATTTAAAAAATAGCATAACCGAGGAAGCTTGCTCGCGTGACAAAAAAAATTTTCAGAAGTGGACAAGCCGCCTTATTTTGAATTCCAAAAAGAAAGGTTTTTTATTTTTCCATCTTTTCTATTTTGCAAATAACACCCTACTGAAGATGAAGAGGTTTGGAATTGTTACCGACTTTTGATAACGTTCATGGCCGAAATTGCATTGACATCTCAAACACCTTCAAAGAAATTCACACCAGGGAACCTCATCCCAAAAACTGAAGAGACAGTCATCGAGAGCAAAAGATAATTCAAATTTGCAACTTGTGAAAGAGGAGATGAGCTCTATGAACATGGAGATGCTGCCTACAGAAGAGAATCCTTTCATGTGGTGGGCATGGAAATGGGCCAATTTCCATTATTATAAGTTCTTGCTAGTGAATAATTATCACCCCTCCCTCATCAGTCGAGAGCGAGCTTATTTTTTAGTGTAGGTGGGAATGTAAACACCCCAAAAGGAACAGGCTCTTGCCAGATACAGTTTGAGAATTTTTGAATTTGAGTATTGAAGGATATCTAACTTTATCTTAAAGGAGTACCTATATTATTATTATGTCATGTTTGAGTAATAGCGTTTTTTTATTTTGTTTTTTTCAGATGATCAATTGAGGTCTCTTCTTTCATTATTTTTATTCTTTATATTGTAGCTAGTTAAAGAATCTTCTTGTAAATTGTAATCATGTTAAAACATAAAAGCTAGTAGCTAAATTTTATTAATACTTACTGGAAAATGGAAATGGAATATTTTTTGAATAAACACAAACATAAAAAAGTTATTAATATTATATTTGCATTTATTATTCCTTAAAGATACTATTTTAATTTATAAAATAAATATACTTGGGCACAACCAAATATGAAATAAATGTCTAAGTATTGGCTGTACAGGGAATGCAATCCTGAGTTGCCTAGCAGTCCACAAATGTTCTATCTTATTACTGTGTATTTATTATATTAATTAAAGTATCGGTATCGGTATCGGCACCTAAAAAATTACAGTATCGGTATCGGCCACTTTTCTGGTATCGGTACATCCCTACTTGTTATATTAATGAATAATAGTTGTAGTAGTAGTAATACTTGTCATTTGTTCATGTAGTTCAAAATCATTTAATTTACATATTTGTTTATTAGTTGAAGAGCGTGTGCTCGAAATAAATGTGGAAAGAACCTCTGGAGGCCTTGGTCTTTCAATTGCAGGAGGCAAAGGTTCGACTCCTTTCAAAGGCGATGATGAAGGAATTTTTATATCTAGAGTTTCAGAAGGTGGTCCTGCTTACAATGCTGGGTTGAGGGTTAGTGTTTTTGACGAATTCTTATTTTTATGATACAATTATAAAGTAAAAATAAAAAAAAAAAACAAAAAAACACTATTTTGCTTTTAATATACGGTAGGATTTTTTTTGCATTTCAATTTTTCAGATTTTTAATTTTATATAAGCTTATAAACTTAAATTCTTTCTTGTTTCCAGCTGGGGGATAAGTTAATTGTCGTAAATGGTAGAAATGTTGACGCTGTCGATCATTATGAAGCTGTTGGCATTATGAAAGAAGCAGGTTCAGTTTTAAGGTTGATAATCAAAAGAGAGGTTCCCGTCAATAGTCCTCAGCAGGTTCGTTATAAAACATATATATATATATATATATATATATATATATATATATATATTAATATATATATTATATATAATATATATTCTATAATATATATCATACAACATTTTTACATATATAATATATATATATATATATATATATATATATATATATATATATATATATATATATAATATATTATTCAGTGTGAAAATGTGATTATTTTCCAATCTAACTTATTATTTGAAAATATTTGGAAGTATGAGGATTATATACTTGCATAAATTACAGTTAAATTTAGGTAGTGATAATTTCTATTATAGAATTTAATTTAATCTTCATAACTCCACGCCATCTCCATCACAAAAGCCTGTGAATCACCTTTCAAATCACGTGGACCGGCATGTACCAAGTGAAAACCAAAAGCAGATACCATTGATTGAGAAGCACACCAGAATGGTGTTATTTTCCCCGTCTCCAGTGGGAAGTGAATGGAGAGGATGGGTAATTCATATAGTATATAATATATATATATATATATATATATATATATATCTATATATATATATATAATTATATATATTATATATATATATATATATATATATATATATTATATATATTTATAGTATAATGTTTACTGTTGGTCTTTCTTCTCTTCACTCTGTTGATCCCCACAGATTGGGGGTAAGGTGCTGTACAAGCATCGGAAAAGAAAAGCAGTAGGAGACCTGACAAAGCGTCGAAAAGATAAGCCCAGCCTGTACCGCCCCCTCCATGTACCATTTAATTAGTTGTAGAGCTCCGTCACAAGACAAGAAAATCCACCCTAGAGCATCATGGACCGCGAACGGACCCTCACTATTGATAAAATAGTCAAATGTAAGGGTATTCATTCCCCTGGCCCAGGTGGGCCACCAACCATACCCCCCATACAAAACCCCCGCCATTCTCTCCTATCATGACACCTTTATTCTCGCCTCTGCCAACTTCACATTATCTCTCCTTCAGACACATTCGTTCACCGCCTCAATCCACTTTCTCTTCGGTCTCCCAGCCGGTCGGTTGCCAACACACCACTCTCCACCCATACATCCGCTTAACCAACCGGCTATCATTCACACTTTCCACAATGACCAAACATCTCAACCATACTTTCATTAGTATTCTCTCATTGTACCCCTTTCTTCACACCACAACAACTCTCTAATAATTCATTCCTCATTTTATTTAATTCTTTTCACACCTAGCATGCTCCTAAGATTGCCCATCTGAACAATTGAACTTTAGATCTATACCTCTTATTCCAGACCCACAGTCTCACGACTATACATTTAACACAGGGTTAACAACAGTAACCCATCATGTAAGACCCTAGCGACTCAAGACTTAGTCCCTTATACATCACCCAACGATTTATTGCACCAGCAACCTTCCTGCCCATTCACAACTTTTCTACCTACACTGCTGCATCATCCGTCCCTTATGCATCATCCACACATACCTTAAATATTTTAAACTATACATTGCTCCAGCTGCTCACCACTTAACATGACCACACTGACGGATCTGTCCTCACTCAAACCATAACCTTATCATTATCACGTTGTCTTCTCAAACCCCTCCTTTTAATACCCTGCCAAATCTCTCTACCAATCCTCTTCAAACTCTCTTCAGATCGCACACAGTACCACAATCCATCCGCTTATAATTGCTGCATGCATCATCCGATACACTTTCCTCTTCTAACACCATTTTCGTTACCCCCAACTCCAATTCTTTCATAACCCCTGGCATATACACAATTGAATTAACCAGGAGACAATCTAAACACAACCCGTCTCACTCCGCTATTAAATCCTCAACCAATCACCATTGACACCATTTATTTCTTACACCACGCTTCACTATCGTCATACGAACCTTTTGTTTGATCCATTCAGAAGCGCTAACCACCGAACACCAATATATACTAATACCTGGCCATAAAGCTTCCCAATTATAACTCTACTCATACGCCTTTTGCCAAATCCATAAAAACCTAAAACTATATTTCATTCTTCTTCTCACTCATTTTCCCAATCATTTGTATTAATGTAAAGATTTGATCCACACATCCTCTACCATCCTAAACGCACCTTGTTCATCACCAATCAGTCTTTCAAGTCACTCGACGCACTCCTTTCGATCCAAAACCAGCATAATACCTTCCCTACAACACTCAATACACTATTTTTCACCTATAATTTCTACAGTTCCCCTTTTTCTCCCTTACCCTTATACAAGGGTACTCTTACCGCTGCTCCTCCAATCCCTGGATCATACTTATACCCTCCATAACACGCTTGAATTACCAACTTCCAAATCCAATCATCACCATCTCGCCTTACGCTCTTGCATCATTTCACAGTAATTTTCATCATATACTGCGATTTACATTCTGTCAACTTTCTCACGTCTACCATTACTCTCCTACTAATACCTCGATCCCACCCAATACCTATTCCTTCTTAGTACCATCAAACCCACCACATTCACTAACACCCATCAATTACTGTATAATACTTGTGCAGATTTTCGAGTGTCTTGTCCAGCCACTCCCCGTCACATCCATTTCATCGTTACGAAAGCACCATCATCCCTATTCATTATCTAAGCAGATTCCCCTTATTCTATTCTTAACCTTCCCGCTTCCTTCCAGAAGACTTCCTATTCCCTTGTATGTCCTCATTCACCCTTCCTTCCAAACTGTTCCATTTACCTCTTTTTTGTTCTATCGTATGCACCTTTTAGTATTTCTTTCCTCATATAATACCAAACATCTTTCCACAGCAACTTCTTTCTTTGAATTTCATCATTGCTTTTAGTACAGTGGTCAACCACGACTTACTTTTTACTGTTACCGCTTTCATCACCTATTCATTCCACCATTCGCTGTTAACATTCTTTACTTCCTACTTTAGACACTCCACACATTCCTTTGCCACTACTAACAATTGCTTCGTTCATTTGCCCCCAGATTTGTCCAGTATCAACTTGTTCACATTCAACCGGTAGTTATAACTAGCGAGCGCTCTACAGACTTATCCTATTGTCTTGCTCACTTCACACTTCTCACTCTACTCAAGTTTCTAACGCCTTTCCTTTTCTTATCACCCTTTCCCACTCCAAGCCAATAACCTACTAAGTTATTTTACATAGAACAAGTATAAGTGATACGATAAATCACCATTGCCTTTAAACTTGCCCTACTGATTTAAACATCTCAACGACATACTTCAAGCATCTCTCCTCTTCACCAACACTCAAAAATCATATCCCGTAGCGTTTCACTAATCAGATACCAATCAATAACTACAAAAATAAAACAACACTCTAATATACTATAGATACTCATTGTAGTTTAAAGAAAAGTGATTACTAATATAACAAACAAATACAATAATCTCTTCACAAGATAATCATCATACAACCTTATGAACCTACGCAGTTCGTGCTTATCTCCCGACCACAAATTCACAAACAGAAAAACCGAAACAATAAGTTATAACCAAATACATATAAATTTATAGAACACCTAATATCAACCAATATTCGTCCCCCATCAAAACCCTAATACTCAATCCTAATGATAATAAAGCCCATACACTCACCCATACAGAACGCATAACATTCACGTAGATACTCCAAAAAATCGATACTCTCGTTCAAACTTCATCCCTCAGATAAACCAAATGAACCAATACAGTCACAACCACACATACCTTGACCCCATCTCTCAAAACTTAAAATATAATAACCAATATACCTGACGTTCTAATTCTAAGGTATCCTTACACACTCCCTCCGCAGCTGCTAGCCTAGACCTTGGTTGGCCTCGTCGCATCGAAGTTTCTTACTCATTCTAAAATGCTTAATAACGCTTCTTTCTTCTCGCTCTCTCATTCTCCTATCTCCTACACAGTGACCAGACACGCCACAAGTTTCACATCGCAAAAAACTAACCATCACCGACTTGTTTTCACCTTTTCCTTTCTGATTTATTTGTGCTCAGTGTCACAGCGCCCCAGCAGAACAAGCTCAAATGATTATATGCTCCTTTCAAAGAATGACAATACGATCACACTCCTTCTTACCATATACTCGAAAAAGATTTCTCAATTATTAATCGAAGCAAACTATTTCTAATTAGAGCAATCTCATAGAGAATTGTACCACCATTCCTAGATTCAAATAGACATGGACAATTATCGTTAACCGCTAGGGGACTTTAATGTAGGAAAACCATAGGTCAGACTTAATCTGATTTCGCTCCGATAAGACAAATCTATACCCATCCGTACTCGAGTGCCAACTGAATACGGACCCGTTCCTAGTCATGTGACGTATCAAGGTTGCGTAGTGGGCAGAGTCACCAAACCACAGCATGAACCACGCATGAGTCCCTCCTAGTCGCACTTCCATACGACACGGCTATAGGAGCCATAGCTCTGGGCCATTTCTTCACTGGATGTGGGCATGAAGCACAGCAGAGGAACTGAAAAAACGAGTCGTTACGAGAGAAAGATATCATTTTTCCTTCAATCTAAGTAAGTTTCAGGTAAGGAAGTACTCGTTCTTCAGTCTTTCGACTGATGGCTAAGGTTTAAAGCGTCTGAGGGCCCCTCCAATAAAAGCTACTGACAATCAACACACATGGTCCTCCTTCCCTCTGTGGGCATATTCTTTCCCTCCCCTATGCCACTCCGCTTTCATGAGGAGTACAGTGTAAGGATAAGAATTAGGTGAAATTAGTATGTCCACGAAGTCTTGTAATGCGTCGTAAGTTTCATGATCTAAGGTAGCCAGAAACTCACGTTCGTGCGTGTATTTTCTCTAGATGAATCAATTTTGACACGATATTGCGATGTAAATTATGGATATGTGGACATATACAAATGAATGTGTTTGATAAATTTGCTCCATATAATAGCTGGTCATTCTTCTTCTC
>JABUQX010038832.1:7500-17500 GCA_015478945.1 Trachelipus rathkii
GGAGATGGAGATCCGGGTGTAATAATGAATTAAAAAATAAATAAATAAATCTATTGAGTCAAAGATGACTGGAAAATTATTATTCCCGGGGGTCATTTCTATTTTTCTGGTTTTCATTCCAGTTGTTCTATATCAGCTGTTGAAGAAAGCTACCGTTCATCCATCAAATCTACTAGTAGTTCTATTATAATCTCTTTGTACTTTCATTGATGACCTTCTCCATGCCACTTTATGACCTATCCTTTTTTTTACGCAGACGATTCCACTCTTCAATGCTCCTTCATTTTCAAAGTCGTCCCAACCAATTACAAATAAGTCATTTTAGGAGGGTGGGTCGTGGGGAAACTATCCTCTAATCTTACTTGAATTTCTAATTGGGTAAGAGAAAACATGTTTGTTTGCAATGCATCAAAAGCTTCTTTCCATCTTTGTACAAGACAATCTTCCACACAACAATAACATCTTCGAAACACACAACTTACACCTTCGTTTACCATTTTTATTCTTAGTGTTTCTTTTTTTCGTGATCTTTATTGGAAGAATCCCATTATTTCTCTTACTAAAAAAGCTTCCATGAGGTTGGGTGTTCTAAGGAGCTATCAAAGTATCTTCACACTATACACCAGTTACTTTTTCTATATACAGGTGTCATTCGCCCCCTGAATGAAGCATGATTCATACAGTTCTCCTTGAAAAAATGACGTTTTGAGGTACTTCGTCTTATCACTCTCTCTCTCTCTCTCTCTCTTCCCTGTCTCTCTCCCTCTCTGGCCCGTCGAACTGGACATTTATTATCTTTATATTATACCTGCATACCTTCTACATTAAGGATTCATTCAACAGGTCTTGATACAAATCTTATCCTTTTCTGTCAATCTCGCTAACCCAGATTTACAGCTATGCTGCATCTTCCATACCGTGTACATAATCTACTCGTAAAGTCTGGAT
This sequence comes from Trachelipus rathkii, assembly GCA_015478945.1. Classification (NCBI taxonomy): domain Eukaryota; kingdom Metazoa; phylum Arthropoda; class Malacostraca; order Isopoda; family Trachelipodidae; genus Trachelipus; species Trachelipus rathkii. Next base: position 8,449 of record JABUQX010038832.1, read on the forward strand.
CACCCTTTTCTTAAATTTTCTTTGAATTTGACGCTTTCAAACGTCTTATATCATCGGGGCATGTCGACCCTTTAAATTTGGGCATGGGTTTCGGTTTGTTCCAAACTTTGCTGGAATTTGGTACGTCTCTGTCCTATACATACCAGAAAACAAAATAAATTATATATATATATATATATATATATATAATATATATATATATAATAATTTTTATATATATATAGTGATATATATATATATATATATATATATATATATATATATATACTATATATCTCTGAAAGAGTGTTCTAAAAGTTATATTTAAATAGGGCTCCGACCATGAGGGTTGGTGATAACTGGAAAAAAACGATATAAAATGATGGATGATATTTTCTTAGAGGCCTATCCTCCAAATATCTTAAATATGCTATTACTATATATAATATATATATATAATATATATTATTATTATATATATATTATATATATAATATTAATTATAACCCATAGATATATTGTAGCATATCATTTTATCATACAAAAACATATATATGTATATATATATATAAATATTATATATAAAAAAATATAAATTATATATATATATATTATATATATATATATATATATATATTACCTTTGGTTTCTTGTAGCGTTTGGTACAGATGCCACAATATAAATTTTGATTATCGACCGACGACGACCTTGGCACGATGACTCTCGATGAAAGCGACGACAAAATTGGGTGTTTCCGGGCGTGATTGACAGGCGAGGGGGAATGGGCGGCGATTTTGGAATCACTCGAATGAGGGTTGCTACCGTGCACGGGGCAAGCATGGGCGTTACCCCCATTGTGGTAGACCGAACGTGGGGCGGGTTTTGATATCGGTGACGAATGGGAACTGCGATAAATAGGTGGATAAATTATTATTAATATTAAAAGATCATTATCAGGTATACATTGTCAAAATATTAAATTATAAATAATAATAAATAGTAACAAATAATAAATAATAATAATAATAATAATAATAAAAAAAAAAATAAATAAAAAATAAAAAATAATACTACTACTAATAATAATAATAATAATTAATTAATCAATTAATAATAATAATTAATTAATAAATAATAATAATAATAATAATAATAATAATAATAATAATAATAATAATAATAATAATAATAAATAATAATTAATTAATTAATTAATTAATAATAATAATATAATAATAATAATAATAATAATTAATTAATAAATAATATAATAATAATAATAATAATAATAATAATAATAATAATAATAATAATAATAATAATAATAATAATAATAATAATAATAATAATAAATTTTATGAACAAAATTGGTACCTATATAAGAGAGGGCGCTGTTAGAAACAAAAAAATATGAAACTTAATGCGAGACTAAAGGACAATATTATAAAGGCTCTTGCATGAAGTTGAGAATATACTCATAAAATGTCAAAATATTCTTTAAATAATGTTAATTTACTTTTAACATAGCAGTCGACTCTTTTGAGGTACTTTGATTTCGGTATTGTGGTACCCTGTCAGGATTTGGTTGGGTTAAAGATTGTTGTGAAATTTTATCCCTCCAATATTTGAAATTTAACTAAAACATTTGGTTGGGTTAAAGATTGTTGTGAAATTTTATCCCTCCAATATTTGAAATTTAACTAAAACATCGTTCAAATATTTTTTTTTTTTCACCATTTTCCATAATGTACATTCGCACAAAGAAATTCCTATACAGGGCAGCTGACAGCCAGAGTATTTGTGGAAAAAATCAGCCAATTAAAATCATTCTACAAGCTAGCTGAATTCTTTTAGCCACAAATATGTTGACTGGCAACTGTCGTGTATATGCATAGGAATTTCCTTGGGGGGACTATACATTACACTAAAGGAAATATTTTTAGCAGAGCCTCTCCCAATGCATATGGGAAAGTATGAATGTATGTATGTACGTGTGTGTGTGTGAGTATTTTTTGCCTAAGACATATCTTAATGTCTCAAGATATGTCCTAGGTATATCTAAACACATTAAGATATGCCTAAAGCAGAGAGTAAAATATTAAGTACCAACTAAAAGAGAGAGTAAGGTACTTGCCTGGAAGGAAAACTTTTCTTTGAATGACTGGGCGGATTGTGAAGAGGTGATAATTTGCACGAAGATTCGTGAATAATAGGTGATGATGCCGAATCTGAAGGTGCAGTTGGACTGGGTACATTATGGGTAGTGGTCGAAATACAATCCCCATCGGAAGATTTGGATTCATCTTCTTCTTCGGAGTTTGTGGATAAATTGTCAACTTCACCATTTCCATCTTCATACTCGTTTCGACTACGCTGAAGACTGATAAAATCTTTCAATGACTCCGGAAGATAATTGTTTGCGATTTCCGAAGAAGAACGGCGTCCATTCTTACGAAAATCCAAAGAACTACTTCTCAACCTCGAAGATGGACGAGAATTGCTCGTCTTTCTCAACTCAAACGAAAAACTCCTTTCTTTATTAAACTCGTTACCGTAACTTCTTCCGTTCTTCTTTTCACTTTGGGAAACATCTGCTTCGTCCTCTAGAGTAGCGGCGAATTTGCCAGGAGTCACTGAATCCTTCTTCGCCTTTCCGGGCATCCTTATGAAACCCAGAGACAAAGGCTGCTCCAAGTCTCTGTTAAAAGTTGTGCTGGAATCCAAAAATCCGAGTGACTTTGGTCCACTGTCGATATCATGATGATAATCATGACTGAACTTCTCCCCATAACCCTAATAATAATAATAATAATAATAATAATAATAATAATAATAATAATAATAATAATAATAATAATAATAATAATAATAATAATAATAATAATAATAATAATAATAATAATAATAATAATAATAATAATTAAATAAAATTATTATTGGACCTTATTAACTATACGGTACCCTCTCGAATTCATATTTACAGGAAATAATTGAAATGAGCTGTAAAGAAAGGAAAACGTAAAAATAATCTTTGGAAATAACCCTGAAAAAAAGTTGCGACGTTCCACAATGACACTGGAAAAAGTTATGGTCTCCAAATGTCATATTTGCAGGAAAACGAATTTGAAGATAAAATTGCATGGCACAATAACATCTGTATGAGGGGGGCTCAGCCCTCACACCTCTTTAGCCCGTGAGTAGAGTTAAAATGAGAAAAAAGTACTTTAACACCATAACCCTATAAACAAAATGCAGCTGGCAACTAAAATTAAATTGACATGTAAAATATAAATTTTGAGACTTCATAACTATTTTCAGGGTCATTTAAAAAATTTTTTTTTTTTTTTTTTTTTTTTTTTTTTTATCTTTTTTCTTCTTACAGGTCATTTCAAGCATTTCCTTCAAGTTTCATGAAAAGCAGATGAGGTCGATATATTAAATAAGTCCTCCGTAAATAAATGTCAGAAAAATGAAATTTGGTGCCTTCATAATATATTTTTTTCATGGTCATTACCGAAGATTTTATTTATTTTTTAAATCTTTTTTTTTTTTTTTTTTTTTTTTTTTTTTTTTTTTTTTTTGTTTTTTTTTTTACTTTTGTTATTATTAATAGCTCATTTCAAACATTTCATTTTCATGAAAATCAAGAGAGAGTTGTATCTATTTAATAAGGATTTCAATAATAATAATAATAATAATAATAATAATAATAATAATAATAATAATAATAATAATAATAATAATAATAATAATAATAATTTAATAATATAAGAATAATAATAATAATAATAATAATAATAATAATAATAATAATAATAATAATTTTATTATTATTCTATTTCATAAAATCAAAAATTACTTGACAACTTTGAATATTAATTTATAATTCTACACGTAGCAACACATAGGCCTACCAAATAACTTGTCCGTTTCACATCCCCATTTTGTTCCAGCTTGTTTTCCGAAGCATCAGAAACTGTGTAGGTAAGACCACTTTCCGAGGGCGTAACGTTCTCTTCTCCATCAGCCCCACCGACAGGTACTGCTGATACATCATCGGTCATCTCGGGGACAGCACCCAGTATTCGATTTGCGGATTGCCTTCTTGCTTCCTCCGCCAGATGAGCGGGGTACTGAAAAATAATAATAATGAATATAATCAATTAATAGAAATAATAATAATAATAATAATAATAATAATAATAATAATAATAATATAATAATAATAATAATAATGAATAAAATTTTATGCGTATACCAAAATTATGCGAAAACTAAATTTAAATTTGGAACCACTATACATACAATCATATATATATATATATATATATATATATATATATATATATATATAATATTATAAATTTATATATATATAATATATATATATATATATATAGTATATCATATATATATATATATAATATATATATAGTATTATATAAACAAGAATTTTATATAGTTTTAGTACGTTTGGCAACTATGAAACGCACCGATAGTAGTATTAATATTATTTTCGATATCTTTTCTACTCTCTTAATTACAAGAAAGGCACATTCCCGGATGAACGCCCCATTTCCTAAAGTTAAATCGCTGAATTTGCTTTTCCTGCATTCAATTTTGTATTTTCAATAACAAATACGTTTCAAGTTCATAATGTGATTAATTAACAACGTCAGTTACCGACCTAAAAATGCACGATAATAATAATAATAATAATAATAATCAATAATAATAATAATAATCAATAATAATAATAATAACTAATAATAATAATAATATAATTAATAATATAGATAATGAATAAATAATAATAATAATCATAATAAATTAATTAATAATATTAATAATAAATAAATAATGAATAATAATTAATCAATAATAATATAATAATATAATGAATGAATCATAATCATAAATCATAATAATATAATAATAATAATAATAATATCATAATAATAATGTAAAAAAAAAGAAAAGAGAAGAAAAAAAGAAAAAGGTAAAAGAGATAAGAAAAAAAAAAAAGGAAAGAAAAAGAGAAAAAAGAAAAAGAAAAAAAAGAAAAAATTAAAAAAAGAAAAAAAGATTCGTAAAGTATGAAATCGCTTTTTAATATTTTAACTCAATTTGAAGTCGCTGAATTTGCTTTTCCTGCATTCTATTTGGATTTTCAATAACAAATATGTTACAAGTTTATAACGTGAATATCAACTTCAGTTACCAACCAGCACCTAAAAATTGCACGGAAGAAGAAGAACGAAGAATAAAAGAAGAAAGAGAAAGAAGAAGAGAAGAGAATACAAAAAAAAGAAGGCTTCTTATTTAGTATTTCTGGTAGATTGAATGGGGAAAACAAGGAAGGATTGTAAGGTATAAAGAAAAAAAGAAAAAAGAAAAAAAAGAAAAAAAAAGAAAGAAAAAGAAAAAGAAAAAAACGAAAAGAAAAAAAGATAAGAAGAAAGAATAAAAAGTAAGAAGAAAGAAAGAAGAAGAAGAAGAAAAAGAAAAAAAATAAAAAGAAAATAAAATAAGATAAAAAAACGAAAAGAAAGAAAAGAAAAGAAAGAAAAAAGAAAAAAAAGAAGAAGAAAAAGAGAAAAGAAAAAGGAAAACAGAAAGAAAAGACGAAAAGAAGAAAAAAGAGAAGAAGAAGACGCTGATGAACAAGAAGAAGATCACAAAGAATAGTCGAACGAAAAAAGAAGAAGCCGAAGAGAAGAAGACTGAAGAAAGAAGAAAGAAGGAGGGAGAAGAAGATGAGGCGAGAGGAAGGAAGGGCTTCTTATTTAACATAACTGTGATTGAATTGGGGAAAATGTGTGATTTATATAAAGAATAAAGAAAAAAAAAGAAAAAAAGAAAAGTAAAAAAGAAAAAAAAGAACAATGAAAAAAGAAAAAACACAGAAAAAGAAAAAAACGACTAAAAGAAAAATGAAAAGAAGAAAAAAAAAAGACATAATAATGAAATAATAATAATAATAATAATAATAATAATAATTAAAAGGAAAAAGAAAAGAGAAGAAAAAAAAATTAAAAGGAAAAGAAAAAGAAAAAAAGAAAAGAAAAAAAAGAAAAAATTAAAAAAAAAAAAAAAAAAGAAAAAAAAGAAAACAAAAATAAAAAAGAGAAAAAAGAAAAAAGAAAAGGAAAAAAGGAAAAAATGAAAAAAGAAAAGAAAAAAAAGAAAAAAAAATATATGAAAAAACAAAAGAAAATGAAAAAAACGAAAGAAAAAAAAACAATAAAAGGAAAAAAGAAAACAAATACAAGAAAAGAAAAAAAGAAAAGAAGAAGAAGAAGAAGAAGAAGAAGAAGAAGAAGAAGAAGAAGAAGAAGAAGAAGAAGAAGAAGAAGAAGAAGGCCTTCTTATTTAGTATTCTGTAATTGAATGGAGAAAAAATATCTTATATAAAGAAAAAAAGAAAAAAGATAAAAAGAGGAAAAAAGAAAAAAGAAGAAAAAGAAAAAAGAAAAGAAAAAAAGAAAAAAACAAGCAAGAAACAAAGCAGAAGCAAAAATGAGACCAAAATAAGAACAAATGAAAAGAAGAAACAAACGAAACATAAATGACATTTCAAAAGAGGAACACAGAAAGAAAAAAAGAAAATAAAAAGTAAAGAGAATAAAGACACACAATCAAACTCACAAACAAAGAAAAAAGTCAAAGACTAAAAGAATTGTTTAAGCAAAAAAAATAAAGAATAGAAGAAAAGAAAGAAAAATAAAAAGGAAAAGAATAAGAAAGAGGAATAAGAAAAAGATAGAAGAAAAAAAGGGAAAAAGAAAGAGGGAAAAAGAGAAAACAATGGAAAAAAAAAACGGAAAAAAGGAAAAAAAGGAAAAAGAAAAAAAGAAAAAAGGAAAAAAGATAAAAAAAGGAAAAAGAAAAAAGAAAAAAAAAAGAAAAAAGAAAAGAAAAAAGAAAAGAAAAAAGAAAAGAAAGAAAAGAAAAAAAGAAAAAGAAAAAAAGGAAAAAAAGAAAAAGAAAAAAGAAAAAAAAGAAAAAAAAAAAAAGAAAAAAAGAAAGAAGAAAAAAAGAAAAAAGAAAGAAGAAAAAAAGAAGAAAGAAGAAAGAAGAAGAAGAAGAAGAAGAAGAAGAAGAAGAAGAAGAAGAAGAAGAAGAAGAAGAAGAAGAAGAAGAAGAAGAAGAAAAAGGTGGAAAATTAAAATAAAACGTAAGTGTAGCAAACAAGATATTCAAAAAACTTTGGAGGCAACCTTTAAGATTATTGGAACTAGCGAAAATACGAGTAATCAATAACAATTAATTTACTTTATTTAAAAGTCTTTTAATGGTTGTTAAATACTTAGACTTTAGTTAAAATTTAATTTGAAAACCAGGAATCATCTTATGAAACCCAGGAAAAAAAATTCGTTAATGTGTAAAATATAAACCAAGCTTTTTTTCTGTTTATCCTTCATTTTACTGCATATTCAGCCTTTTCTGTTAAAATGGTGAAAATATAACGGTTCTTAAATTACAAAATTATCCAAAAGACACAAAAACAACGTCGTTCTATAACTAATCCCACATTTTATTTTTACATTTTATTAAAAAAACAAGAACAACACAATTTCTGCGCCTAAAAGGTTAAGGAATTAACAATGATAGATGAAAAAATATATTATTTATAAAAGTGAAACGATGATGCATTAACTTTTACAATCACTGGGAACACCTATCACAAAGGGTTAAAAATTTTGACCACTATTCAACAGATATTTTTCCTCTGTCACTTGCGGGAACTATCTTTCACCATCTAAATAACTGAAGACGGAAGGTCTATAACGTTAATAGCCAACTCTTCAAATTCATCAATATTAAGTTCTTCCTGATTCTTGAACACTATTCTGAGTGAGCTGGGAACTTTCTCAACACGGATATTATTAGACTGTATGGCAAAGAATTAAGAATTCGTATGCTTCGTCTTGGTTGAACCTTGATTTGTGGAAGCTGGCTTTATTTCATAATAATTCGGATCGATTCAGCCTGATAACATACAGATTATAAGATCCCATCGCATTCAGTAAGACTAACAAATATATTCAGATTTTGATTGTGAGCCCTTAAGACATCCTTATATAACAATCCTTATCACCCAATCACACCGAATAGAAAAGCTAGATTAAAAAAAATTGAAATTAAAAAAGCTAAAATTTTGGCTCTGTTTCGCATAAATTTAAATCGTGAACCTTTTCAAAACTACTTTTAAAAAAAGTATTTTAAAATAAATTTACATAATAAAAGTAAACCTTTTTGGTTTAATTAATAATTTATTAACGACAAGTAACTTGCTCATAGGAAGATGAAGGACTAGCACACACACACACACACACACACACACACACACACACACACGCACGCACACACACACGCACACTGCACGCACACGCACACGCACACGCACGCACACGCACACACACACACACACGCGCGCGCGCATACATACACGTCACGTAATTTTATCTATTAAAAACAAACAAAATAATTATTACATACTGTATAACTTCTTCACGAAAGTATTTTGATCACTTTTATATAAATAATAAAAATATATAATACATAATAATGACAATAATAATAATAAAATATAATAATAATAATAAAAATAATAATAATAATAATAATAATAATAATAATAATAATAATAATAATAATAATAATAATAATAATAATAATAATAATGTATATGTATTGTTGCGAATTGCTACATATATTGTTCAAAATCAAACCTATACATACACATTCACACAAATATATATATATATATATATATATATAAATATATATATATATATATATATATATATATATATATATATATATATATATTTCTCTCTATATATATATATATCCCAACCAAGTAACTTTTTTCTCATGCATCTTGTGCATATATTATCTATCTATCTATCTGTAAAGAGATGGAAATGATCTCAGTATATTATCGATGGATGTACTTACGATATCTTTCATATTTTGATTTCTAGCTATCTTTTCTGTTTTTCTCATCAAACCATAACTCTTCTCCCTTTTTTTTTGTGGTACATTATTACATTTTAGCTCTAAAAAT
>JABUQX010038833.1:0-12500 GCA_015478945.1 Trachelipus rathkii
TTAACATATAAACTGAGAAAAAGTATAATTTACTTTATGCCTCAAATATATATAATATACTATTGTTATTTGTTATGAAATGTCGCTTATGGATGTTGCATTATTATCAGTGTTTGTATAGTTGTTTTATGTAGTTGAAATGTAGCGTTTATGTTTTATTGCTATATTTGTATGTGACAGTTAGTTGAATGAGTTTTTGTTGTTTGTTGATGTTATTGTTTGTTTGTTATGTTTGTTGTGATCGTTTTAATAGCTGTGATTGTGTTGAGTTATTGTTGTTAGTGATGTTTGTTGTTGTTAATATTATTCAATGATATCGATTTCACGTTATATATTAAAAATATGAAATATAATCAACACTTATTTCAAACTATATCTCTATAAAATATTATAATGTTATTTTGCATATAACAATTGTATATATAATTATTGTAAAAACTAAACAAAAAATACATATATCATATCACTATACCAACCTTGAGACTGATACAACTACTGATTTAAACATATAGGACCTGTATGTTTTTAAGACTATGTACAAAATCTAACAGAGTTTCAAACTACGCAACGAAGTATCGCTAATAGGTAATTTTCTCAATATTACTATCGTTTTTTTATCATTCTTCTTATATTAATAATATTATTATTATTTATTATTAAGTATAATTATATTATTATTATTATTAATTATTATTTATTATTGATATTATTATTAATTATTACCTATATATCTATTAAATATCTTTATTATATTGAAATTAAATACACACACTCATTAATTTGATATTATTATTCAAATATTATTATTATATCACTATAATATTTAATGATCATATGGAACTGCACACAATTACACGATCTCATTACGACTCACACAACACCGTCAGATCACATCTCTACAAATTTTTATTTAATTTTTCAAAACAAAAGTAATTACACCCAAGGGTAAACCGCAAAGAAATGCGCAAGAGAGAGAAAGAAAGTCCGGGGCCCACAACCACTCTCGGGCACCATCATCCACCACACCACCAGGAGGGGCAATAAAACGACAGGGTAGGACTAATTTTTAACTTAATACTCTTACCATGGCAAATCATGCAAGTGCGGTAAGAGTGATTTCTGCTGGTCTGTAGACGTCTGTTGTGTCTCGGCGTGTGCGTTTGTGGTTTGGGTTTATGTGGTGTGTTTTGTGTGTGTTTTTGTGTGTGCTGTGCTGAGTGCGGTTATGAGTAAGGGCTTCACAAAATATTATAGTGATATACATACGTATAACATAATTCAATCATACTATAATAATATAATAATACATAATATATAAGAGGAGATTATAAAATAAATAAATAAATAAACGACTACATACATACATAATAAATAATCAATAATAATCCATATAATAAAGTTCTACCTCTTAAGCGATTGGGCTGTATATAAATGTTGCAGATTACTATGCGTCTTCTGTTGGTAGTTTAAACTTTTAGAATTGTAGCGTTCATTCGCAAGAATTGTATGTCAGCTCTACTGGTTAGGAGATATGTATTTATTATGTTTAGTTTTTTCTCATATATACAATGTTTATATTGTGCTATATTATATTATTAATAATTTAAATGATGTTTATTTATTTTGTGTTTAAAGTTTGTATTATTATTTACATTTAACTCTTAACGTAGTTATTTATTACAATCTATTGACAGAGTAAATACAAAACACAAAAAGCACTCAACAACATACAACTTACACACAACACTCTCACACCATGAACAACATAACAACAACAAAAACAACGTAAATACAGATCAACTATTATCTATATAAGAATAAAAGACAACAAAACATTCAAAACTGCAACAAATGCACTAAAAACTCGTGCTATAACATTTTATTCTAATCAAGCAACAACATCCAGCGATAAAATGCTCTAACACACAAATTGAAATTTATATGACACGACCATATTTAAACAAACAATAGCTAATAGAATGCATAATTGTATTTTTATATTTTATTGTTTATTGTTTATTATCTAATTAGTGAGTGACTTTTTTATAATAGCACTAAATATTTTTAAAGAATAGAAAATGAATAAAAGATGCACATATAGAATAATAGATCTAATGTGAAGGTTAGGAAGGAGATAGTTTCGAAATATATATGTTTGAATTTTATGCTTGGAATTTTACTTGATTGATCAATGTCTGTGTAGGTACTGTAAAAATGATAACACTTAACTATAGTGTTTATAATAGCAAAAGATAAATAAGTTATTTAATTTTGAGATATTTCTATACAAAATTTAAAGACTATTGTTATATCTAATGAGAATATATAGATGAATGATATATCTAAATTATAATAATATAATTGATTCATCATTAAATAGGATGCATAGTTTGATTTATGAGTTCTGATTATACTGATTCTAATAGTGTATTATAATAGTAAAAGTTTAATTACATAGTTAAATAAAGCTTAGAAAAGATAATTTCTCTAGTAAAACAAAATCTACTCTAAGCAATAAACAAAATAATAAATTTGTGAGATATATAAATTACTACATCAAATAAAATAATATAATATTGTATTAGTAAAGTGAGATATACGAAGAATATCACAGAAAGTAATATCAACAAATAACATAACAGATTTACAGTGTTCTCTGAGTGTGTATGTTGTATCACCAGAGAGATGATTTTGAATCATAGATCAATAGATCTATCCGAGGTTAGGAGCGCGAAATGGGTAGTATTGAGATTTACTGCTTTCACTGAATCATGTTTACTGAAACATGTAGAGTGATTTGCCAGAGAAATTTCAAATCTTTTAATTAAAACATAGTAACCGATTCTAAAATTTTTGAGGTATAAAAACCCTTTTCAGCATATAAAACCAAAATACAAGATTTTTTATCCTGACATAACAAAACGATAATAATAATAATACTATAATAATATTAATAAAATTTGTATTAATGTATATAAAATAATAGACTTGAATAATAGATCAATGATCAATATAATCAAATAAGATTTCAATAATAGATATAGATAATAATGTAGTAAGGTGGAATGGTATTGAGATTAACTGTATTTATGATTTACTGCTTTATATGGAGTATGTTAAATAAATTGCAAATTATTTAAGTTAAAAACATAAAAAATTAAATTATTTTTTATTAAAAAACAAAATATTTCAAAATATAATAAAAGAATGAAAGTACCAAATTAAGTTTTAATTAAAAATAAAACTAAATAATATAAATTTATATATAGTGATAAACACATAATTGATTTATAAGAAACAAACAATAAAATAATAGTTTTAGTGTATATTTATATTAAATATGACTTGATCAAATTAGATCAAATAGATAATATTAGCTATAATATGTCAATTGAATCAATAGATCATTATATCAATAGATCAGAGTTAGTTCTAAGTTATAAACTATAAAAATAATAATAATTTTTTTAGTTAAAACATAATGTTTTAAAAGAAACTATAAAACAAAAAATAATTAAAAGTTTTGGTTATATTACACATACTATCTCTAAGATTCCCAAAATTAATAATCAATGATGTATAAATAGATTACAAATAGATCCAATAAGTCAATAGATTATGAAGGCACGAGTAGTATGGATGGAATTTGATTTACTTAGATTACTGAATTCTGCTTTAAGGTATTTAAGATGCAAATTTTTTAGTACAAAAATGCAAAATTTTTAATAAGTTATATAACTCATAAATAAGAATAGTTTTATTTTTTAATATATTAAGTTATTAAATAAAAAGTAATTAACCCAAAGTTAATACTGTAGTAAAAATATAAAACAAAATAATAAAATTTTGATTGCGAGTATAAAACATAATGTTTTATAAAGAAAAAAAAACAAATAAATAATAGTTTTTGAAGATACGTATATTGATACATGTTATATGAATCATTGAATCACTAAGGTCAATAGATCTACAATGCTTAATTAAGTTATCATTATAGTAATCATTAATCTAAGAAGGTAGAAGGTGATATATTTAGATGTAATAGTTATTGATATTTAATCACTGATTTAACTGATATTACTGCTTTACTGATTACTGATGTTACTCTATAAGTATTAAAAAGTCAAATTTTTTAGATTATAAACTCAATAAAGAATAATTTTATAGTAAAAAACAAAATGTTTAAATGAAAACATAAACTAAAAATAAATATAAAGTTTATATGTGTTATATTATACAAATATGACTTGAATCATCTCAATAGATCAATAGATTACAAATATATAAATAGATAATAGATCAATAATCAACTAGATAAAATAGATCAATTAGATCATGGAACTGATAATTAGAGCTAATTTGTGAGGTATGGAGAGGCTAATTTATATTGGATGGTTATGACTTTATCTAGATTATTAGCAGAATATCAGGTATCTACAACACATATTACCATTTATAAACTCGAGTACACAAAGAATAATATTTTATTGTTATATGAGATAGAACAAAGAATATATGATATTTTATAAGTTATTAAAAAATAATAAATGTTAAAAGCAAAAACACAAAAAAAAACAAATATAAAATATAATAATATAGCTTAAGTAAATATCAAGACATAATTTATATTAGAACAGAGATTTTATTAGTAATATTAGAACAGTGTAAAAGGAAAAAAAGAGCAAATAAAAGGATAAAAGTTTTTTGTGTGTGTGTGTGTATAGTTATATTATTTCAAATATACTTGAATCACTAGAACCAATGTAAAATAATAGCTTCAATAGGGTCACACTAATCAGCCCTATTTAATGGTAGAATTTAATTTGTGAGGGTTCAATTATGTAAGAGTTATTTTTACAATGTAGTTATCTTACTTATTTTACTGATCTTAACTGTATATTTTTACTGTGTGAAAGGATACTTTAAAATAATACGTCAAATTTTTTTAGTTATAAACATAAAAAGAGAGAAATATACTATTAGTTAGTAAATAACACAAAAAAGTGTTTAAATAATATTAAAAAGAAAAGTTTAAATAAAAAACTCTCTTATAGTAAAAATAAAACAAAATAAATAAATTGATATAGTATAATATATGTTCTAAATAACGTAAAGAAAACAGTAAAGTGAGTTCAATATAATATTAATAGTTTTAATTATTAACTTTGAATTTGACTTAATTTACATATAAAGACTCTCAGAAAAGTTAAGATTCAATATTTCAAGTACAGGTACAATAATTTGAAGAAATGAGAGAAGAGAGTGAGATCAATACCATGGTAGTTGGTGAGCAATGAATACTATTTGATACTAACCCTGATTTTTACTCTAATTCGCGCTTTACTGTGTGAATGTTATCTGATTTACTGATTTACTGCTCTACAAGAAGATTACTATAATATATAATAGTCACAAAAATTGTTTATCTTAAATGTTTTTTAACTTGTTAATAACAAGAACTGTATATATATTATTTGTGAGTTTGAAGAGGAATACAAAATATTCCTAAAGAAAACAAAACAAAAAATATATAAAGAATATATGATAGAGATAAAATGAAGAATGACATTGAAATACACAAGTTCAATAGATCTGAGAGTAGATCCAATTAATCATTGGAACGGTCAGGATATGGTAGGTAGTTCAATGTTTTTTTTTAGATTATATGAGATTTACTGACTTTAAGGTATGTAAAATTTTTTTTCAATAATATTCTCACGATATCAAAAATGTTGAAAGCAAATAAAACAAATCTATTTTGTATTATTTAGTTTAAAGATGTGCTTTTAAAGAAATTAAACTGATCAAAAAATAAAAGTTACTTTCATTGACCTGATCATTAGATGGTCATTAGAGTCATACTAGTCCTGAGAATGTAATCAAATTTAATAGTCTAGTATGAAAGTAGATAATCGGGAATGCGGTCAAAGAGAGAAAGAAGTAAAGAGACAAGTTCTGTTATATTTCACTGACTTACAAAATGATACATGTTGTTAAGAGTGTGAATGATGAAAAGATAACAAATAAGTGGAAAATATGATATGATCAAAATTCAGATTAATATAGATCAATAGAAAATATATAATCAATGAGATATGGAAGGTAGGAGGGTGGTGTATAGGAGTTTCTGATTTACTATGATTTAATACTTACTGAGTATTTTTTAGGGAATTGATAAATATACATAAACAATTTATATCAAGAATTTCTGATTTGAATAACAATATAAGCGTAATGTTGTTCAATTGATGGGTAGATCATTAACGAATCATTATGAATCATTAGGAGGATAGGTAAGAGTAATTGATTACTTGATCATTTAGATTTATCTGACTTTAGGGTATTGTACAAATGATGAAATAATTTTTAAGTTATAAACATATATAAAATATATATATAATTTTTATAAATAAAATAAAATGTTTATAAAAGCAAATATAAACAAAATATATAACTAAAATTTTTATTAGATAAAAATAAACAAATAAATATAATTTATTATATAGTGAAAAAACATAAATATACAAACAAATATACAAACATAAATATAATAAAATAGTTATTTTTGATAGTTAAGTTTATAAATATAATGAATCTTGAATCATAATAATAATAGCTCAATTAGGTATTAATAGATCATTAAATTGGAAGGATATGTGAAGATGAGAAGTTTGGATGATAGTTTTAGATTTACTGAATATTACGATTACTGTGATTTTACTAGATTCTGATTTAACTGATTTATAACTGAGTCATTTTAAGGTATGTAAAAATACTAATTTTTTAAGTTATAAATAATAAGTTATAAACTAATATAAATAATCAATTATATATATATATAATAAATTTTTCAAGTAAAATATGAAAATAAAAATACAAAAAAACAAAACAAAAATAATTACAAAAAGTATATGTGTTATGTTATTTCAAAATGACTTAAGAACAATAGATCTATATAATGAGATAATAGATCAATATGAATCAATAGATATCTGGAAGGGCAAAGAGTAGGTGTAGTGGGTGTATAGTTGATTTTTATTAACTGATTTATACTATGTAGTTACTGCTTTTAAAGATGTAAATAATGACAATTTTTATACTGATAAACATAAATAAAGATATAAAATTATTTAGTAAAACAAAATGTTTAAAACAACATAAACAAAAATATAATATAATTTTTATATAAAAATAAATAAAACATAAATATATAGTAATAACTCATTAATTTGGAAATTCCTATGTTTTAAAAATTAAAATTAAATAAAAAAAAATAAATAAAAAAAAGAATTAATAAAAAATACATAGATGAAGATATAAAATATAAATACGTAAATATATAAAACTTACAAAAAAAAAAGAAAATTTATGAGTGTGCTGTCACAATTTAAGGAAAGAAAGTTAATTAAAAAAAGTTTTATAATCAGACAAATGAAGAATAAGGTTTATAAATAATGGAGGTAAAGTAAACAAAATTAAAACACTATTAGCAAATTAGATTTTTTAAAAAAATTATTAAAAGATAATTTAAAAATAAGACACAGAGTGAGTATTAGAGTATGGTAGATGAGATCATATAAGCAATAATAAGTAAATATAGCATAGAGTGAAATGCAATTATTATATCTCATTTGTGAGAGAGGTTGAGGAGGGTCTGTGAGATAACCTAGTGGAGTACCAGAAGCATCGAGGAATGAAATAATTGATCTAAGCTGCGCACGAACTGTCTGTCGGAGAGGTTTTCTCGAAATGTCTGCGACGAAGTGATGAAAGGTGTGGTTGTAATCTCAGATCTTATGGTATGACTTAATAAGACTTATTGCTAGCTTGCCATAAATAATCTTGCTCAGAGATATACTAATGGCATTGACTTGTTGAGCATTCGTAGTAGATACCTTAAGCTTTGGTGTAACAGACCTTTATGGATACCTTAATTTTAACCCATCCAATAAGATAGAGATACTAAAACTCCTTAAAGGACACATGCTCAAGGAAAGTGTCCAAAGGTCATCTCGTTCACTATGATAGGCCTGGTGTGCCAACCAATCCTTCTGTGAATTTTAAATATAGTATCAATAGCCCTCTGTCATAATAGCTAGTAGATATCGAGCAAGCAGCAAATGACGATTGCACAGAATTCTTAATAACGAGATGCTACACTCAAATCTACTTCAAAGCTCTAAGAGGATAACGACGCCGTGAATGTACTCGAAAGTCAATGGTTACTCAGTGGAACTTTAGCATCTTATCCTGTACATCCATACGCCTCTTAGAGCTTTCACTATAAACAGGCTTGCCGCCCTACACCAAGACACACTGCAATATAGATGGGCAAATCGTTCACAGGATCGATCACTAGGCCTGCACGCAGTTAGAATATTCTTCAATAGTCAATTTGTCATGTTGACTGATACTTTTCATCTGTTTCATACGCCTCACTCACCTGCAATAACGGAATCCTCCGATCTCCAAGAGCCGAGTAGGGGAGACCTCAAGCACAAATGACGAATCACGAATTTTTAATAACTCATGTGCTCTTTGACTTGGTTTGACCGTTTCAGAGCCGTCATAAACTGGCTCTGACGCCGAAACATAGAGGACACCGCTCAATGCACTCCAATTCTGTGACATGACGCTTTTTGGGTACTCTGGGAATTTCTCTAGATATATTCAGCTTATGTTGACATGGTATCTCGAACCAGATTCCAGAAACCCATAAAATGAGCCACCGGGCTTCCCACCAAAACCCATGATGGACATCAAGCAGACCTAAGAGATACGAAATCGACCGTCACTAATTGTGTAAGTATGATCGCCCATTGGACTCTGCGTTTGACAGCAGAGGGTGTGCCGATGCAAACCTCAAGAAACACACGGCTCACCGACTCGCAAAACCAATTTGAGCTTCAACCGTTAAAACTTACGCTTTGATCTCCGCATAGAGAACTGGCATTTAAAGTAAGTATGCCGCGGGAAAGTACGGAAAAACGCAAGGAAAAATTGGGCAAAACGGCCTTAGGATCAGGCTCCGCTAGCTCCCGGCGCGAAATAAAAATCTAAGGAGTTTTTAAAAAAATAAAGAGCTCAGGATTCAGATAAAAAATAAAAGAGACATAAGTCTCAGAATTGCAGATTTGACCAAGAATGATAATCTAATCGGAGAGAGCTTGGTAAATCGGTTGGACTGCACTTAAGACCTACTAATAGGCCTATAATGTTTATGTAAAAATGGTCTTTATACTTCGAGTAGTGAGGGAAGCATCGTAGCAGCTTGTATAAATACACAATGCGACTCGATTCGATACTCATAAGTGGTATAACCTATGTGAGGTAGAGCTCACACCCACATCTAAGGGTAGTATTCAGGCTCAAGGTGATAGGATGCATAAAAAGCGGTGAAAGAAGTTGTGGTCAGTTCGAGGTATGTGGCTACTAATCTGCAACGCATCCTTGGAACTTATGTGCAACTCGTGGGCACTAATGTGCACTACCATTTGTATCTTCGATTGGTACTTCTCACTCTATTTTGCACTAAAACTGTGGTTTTGTGGCAACAGACGCTAGGCCCTCATCTTGCTAAGTCTACTCAGCATATAACAAGCCGGAGTTCCTCATAATTAGAACACATTTTATGGAGAGCTCCTGTTAGTTTGGATTGGTTAGCACTCTCTGTAAGCACCACTCAAGTCACAATCCTGGTCAACGAGTAAATGCTGCACATCAACTATAGATGCAGAGAGCTCAAAACACTAGTCATCAACCTAAGAGTAGAGGGGCTATCAAAGGATCATGACACCAACACCATAGCTGTACCATATAGATGGATCTAATCTAAAAGAAAGTCTAACTAGCAAAAATAAAGCTAGCTAAAGTCGCCAAATTGTCCGCAATACAAATGTTTGACCGGTAAATTTCGAACAAAATTGAGCCCGTAGGAAAGGACCAAATGGGATTGGCCTCGAAAAATTAGGGTGGTGATAGTCAGGAAGAAATATGGTAAAGACCCAAAATTAGGGGTCTGAGCCACATATCAAATTGCGTATGTGTGTGGGAGACCAAAA
The DNA here is from genome assembly GCA_015478945.1 of Trachelipus rathkii. Lineage (NCBI taxonomy): Eukaryota > Metazoa > Arthropoda > Malacostraca > Isopoda > Trachelipodidae > Trachelipus > Trachelipus rathkii. The sequence continues at coordinate 10,062 of JABUQX010038833.1, forward strand.
AGGGTTGACAGTGAGTGTGTCTGGTGTGAATTGCGGATGTCTTGTGTGTTGTAGTGTTATGTGTGATTGTGTGTAGGTTGTGGAGGTCAAATGGGGGTAAGTGTAGCGTAACTGTAAGCTGTTGAGTGATCAAGTAGCGTGTCACAGATGCTCGTCACTTAGTGAGTTTATATTCGAATTAGTTCGAGTCCTGCGAAGTGTAAAAAATTTATTGTATTATATATAAATATATTATCGTAATCTTATCTATTGCATAAATTTATCGTACAAGAAGCATGTTGTAGCGCATATTTTTGTTCACGTTAAATTTAATTTATTTAAATTTTGAGTTGGATATATATATATAGTATATAAATATATATAATATATTTGCTCCTTGAGTATAACATATAGATAGTATACACATCACCCTTAATATTGAATGCCTAGTAGTATTATCAAGTATCCCCTATCAGTAAGGGGGATTTACATAACTCACAACAAATATATATATCCTCTTTACTATCTGTTGAGGTGGGTTAAAATATAATATGTATCTAATATATATTAGAAGTATTTTACAAAGAGAGTCAAGAATTAGTAATTAATACATTATGAATACTATATAAGTACAATAATGAGGTTTGAAAACTACATTATGCTTAGATGTAATGACCTTATATTCTTAATTATTTTTTGGATAGTAATGGTCACGTGAGAATCCAAGATAGTAGGTCTGGACAGCTTCTTATGGTACATTATGTATCTACTATACTGATAGCTAGAAGAATATATATATATAGTTGATAATACTGTTTAGTATCTAGTTAATTAGTATTCGGAATACTTATATATGAGTCAACTCGATAAGTAGAATAATTATTTTTTACTTATATTCTTATTTAGTAAAAATTTAATATTGTAGGTCAAACAATAGTATATACCGTATTATTATATTATTATTGTGATTACAGCTAATTTATAAATTAATGTCATTATATATGGCATTCCTTGATTTTATTATATTATTAGGGTGCGGGTGTGGTGTTGTTGTTCGTTTGTGTTGTTTGTGTGTGTGTGTGTGTGTGGGTAGGAACCCGGAGCGATCCAGAGGAGAAGTCTACACCGTGCTCGTTATAATACATGTAATAAATATTAGCCTAACTAGTTTATATATACCACTACTAAGAAGGGTCCAAATATCACCGATAATATAATGAAGGTATACTCATACACCTATATTATACTTATATATATATTCCGTAGATTTAAATAAGTAGCTCCTAATATATAGTAGCTATTTATAAACCAACAGTAGTAGGCTAAGTGTTATATCGAATATCAGTTAGTAATTTGATATAAAACTGTTCCGAGAGAGAGATGCTATTATTTATATATATTTTTTTATAAATGAGATAGGGAGGCAGATCAGAACTAGGTTTTATTCTTTTAATTTATTCCTTTTAGTCATTTCATCAGTATATATCCTAATATTCTAGTTTATATATAACAGTGTCGATATGATGTCTATTGTTTATTGTATTGTAATGGTACTATGCTATGTCTACTACTTCACTGCGACATAGAAGTGACACATGGAGTGTTTTTTTTTTCGTCTTCAAGACTGTGATCCTGATTATTTAAAATATTAAATATTGAATTAATAAAGTGCCAGAGCCGACTAAAATCCAGCTTTGTGGTTCTTCTCTGCTTATAGACTTCTCAAAGCGTTACACGGTTCCCCATTGAACTTATATCGGATAGTATGCAAATCTAATATAGTATATAGATATATATACTGACTTATATCCTAGTAAACTCCATGATGACACATATATATATATATATCCTGAAGAAATGTAACCAGTATTGTAGCCTTATATCTATATATCCTAGAAAGGGGTTACACATAATATATTTATACACTCATACTTTATGTGTAGATATTATAATAATAAAGTATTAATATATATTAAAGAGTAAGTTATTCAAAGTACACGGTGATATAATCAAATAAATGATACCTAAAGTATAGAAGATTTGTAATAATAACTTTAACAATGAATGAACTTATTTTTTGGGCTAATATATATATATATATAGTACGTGATATTTATGGATACTTAAGTTGAGGTAAATAGAGGCTACTCCCTGTACCATATTTATCTATTAATACATAGTGAAGCGATACGTACTAGCATATTATTTAGTCGATATTGGATTTACGAGTCATGGTTGTAGAGTGAAATTTATATTACAAGTATAGTATATCTTATATAATTATTCATAATATATTAAGCAACATTTAGTTTAGGCACTCCATAATCATATACATATATGACATTATATAGTATTTGTGCGCTATAATTATAGTTACGCGCGTTATTTGGACTATGGTCCGGTTGCTCCCTGGTAACCCAGGACATATACTAACTAATAGTTAGAATGCCGTGGTTAGCC
>JABUQX010038834.1:0-7500 GCA_015478945.1 Trachelipus rathkii
GACATCTAATTATCAGTTTTCTTAATACCAAATTAGCTACAAAGCAGTACTAGAAGAAATAATTCCGGGATCAAATCCCTATCCCCCCCGATTATCCTAGGCTTGGTCCCTAATTCTTCAATCCCTTGTCTATAAACCTAATTCAATACTAGATGAAGATTCATTGATCAAGGTGAGGCATATATATTTATTTACAAAAACCCATCGGAAATCACAATACAAATAAACAAATATGTATCTCTAGGTAAGGTGTTTCATTGTAGTTCGTAATTTATTTTTTCAAACTTTTGAATTGGTCAGGGAAAAAAGTTAATTATTAGGGGGAAAAAAGCAGAAGGCGTTGGAGGGAAAAAAGGGTAAATTCATTCCTCTCTGAATGTCAATTCAAAATAATCAAACAAGGATAGAACTATGAAAAAAAAAAGGAAAACTCCGATACCCTGAAAAAAGCTATGAGTTACCCAAGCACTAGGTCATAAGACCAGCACAAAAAAAATTAAGATAAAAAACAATAATATATAAACACAGACACAAAAAAAAATGCGGGAGATATCATAACTTAATGGAAGGAAAAACCAATAACCAACAAAAAAATGTTTTCTTATTTTTTTTTTTTATTTTAAAACAACACAAATAATCTATATCTCAAAAATAATGATACCTGAACGACGAATAAAAAAATATGTGAATAACAATAACATCTTAGAAGCAACAACCAACAACAAACCAACAAACAACAACAACAACAATCACCTAACTAATAAACTCAAAAAAATCCTTCTACCGCCTGCGTGATTGAATTAACCACTAAATAATTCCAATATGAATTCCAGCTTCATGCCCAATCCCAAGTAATTGAAATAAATAAATATAGACTATATATATAATCATATAATATAAATAAATATCATATATAAATATATTAAACTATATATAATACTATATATATATATTCATCTATATATTATATACTATAATATACTTTATCAAAATATATAATATTATATATAAAAATAATAAAAACTAATACATATAATATAACAGACATTATAAACCATATATATACTCTATCTACTACGTAATATCACTAATAATCACTGAATTTTCTAAATTATCACCCATATAAATAATATATAATATAGATATATATACTACATATAACTATATAAATACTACTCTCATCTACTTATACATTGATTACGTCATCTAAGACTATAAATTAAACTAAGATAACTAACTATAAATCATACCAGCTGGAAGCAAAAGCCTCGAAATATCCACAAATCATACCTCTCACCAGAAAAAGTCGAAGGATAAAAAATCCACAAAGCCCAGTGACAACATTAAAAGGCCAGAGGAGAAAAACTAGAATAGATAAAAGACCGAGTTTGCTTCCCCAAGCCTACCATAGACCAAAACCAGTCAACAGATTGAGACGATACGCAGCGTTTAAGCTCTGTTGGGTCACAACACACACCTGGCACAGAAAACAAAACAATTCCTTCAAGAAGAATACAGTGTAACATATTTAACATTGCCGCGCGATGCATCCTCCCTGCAGGAGGAAGTATTTCTGAAAACAAATTATACGATAAGTAATTAATATAACAACTTATATATATATAACTAATATACATATATAACTATAATATAGCAACTAACATACATCATACATACAATAATATTAACACTACTGATACTATATACTGCAATATGCTACAATGCTAATGTACTACTAGTATATATATAATAATAATAACATATCGATAATAAATAATAAAATATAATAATAGAACTACTTAAACAAAACTAAGTCATATATAACATAAATAATACAAAAAACAACAACTACTAAAATATATAAATACAATTAATATAAAAATTCAAGATATGGTTTCAGTCAAAGAATTAAATCAAGATAAAATATTATCATATAAATCAAGACAAAAAAAATTAATTGACGAAAATCACACCCACAGAACTCTACCTTTCCTAACAAAAAGACCCACTGTGACAGCCAGAACAATGTAGAAATCAAACCCCCTTCAGCAGAATATGTGGTGCCATGCCAATCGTACGCCTAGATTAAAACGTGAGATGGGCTGTAGCTGCCTCGAGAACACAAAAGGCCTGCTTCAGACATCAGTAACGGAAAAAAAATTAACGACTATGCTATTTACGTGAAGACAATATACAATAGATAAAAGCGAAGACCATAGCAGCAATGAGGAATCATTAAATTTAGTAAAGGTCAAAGATTAATAAAATGTCAAAAAATAATTAAGTGAAAGAATAACATGATTTAAGTAGGTGAATTTCAAAGAAAAAAATAAAAGAAAAAAAAAAAATCCTGACCCAAAATGCGAAAAAATCTCCCCAAAAGGTCCCAGTTACTCTAACCTATTTGTACACTTCCCTCTTCATTCAAATAACAAAAGTCAACCGTCCTCGTAACTCACATAAAAAATCTTTTTTCTAACAAATAGTTGCACAATAATAAACACAAAATTGAAAAAAAAAAAAATAACGGAGACAAAAAAAAAAAAATAATGTAACTTTAAAACTATAACAAAATATCAGAATTAAACATGAATATTTAATAAATGGAAAAAATTAAAAACAGAGAAAAACAGTCTGGATCAATAAAAATCTCTAGCTGCTAAATTAATATAATAAGTTAGATAATTTTTTTAACAAACTTTTTCATTTTTTTATTTTTTTTTTTTCTTTTTCACTTTTATATTAATTTTATGAAACACTTTTTGAAGTAGAACTTTAAAATTCAAAAGTTTGCTGAAAGAAAAAATTCCCGAAAATATTAAAGAACGAGTATAATATGCAATCGGAAATCTACACTAAGTATTGCGAAGGAGCGCGGTAAAACACCTTAGGACAGCTTACGCGCACAAATAGTCTACTCAAAGCTTTACTATATAATAATAAGGAAAAATAAACCATAACATAAACACACAAATTAACAAACAAAAAATAAAATGTAGATTTTTTAAATAAAGAGGTTATCACAAAAAAAAATAAATATTTTAACTATATCGAGTAGCAATTTTTAATTTATGAAAAATCTTAGAAACTATTAACACTAAATTTAAACAGAGAAGAGAAGAGAAAAGAAAGAGAGCATGAGAAACGAGACGAGAAGAGAGAGAGAAGAAAATAGTGACTTAGCGGGAGGAGAGACAGTAATGGGAGATAAAGAAAGAGTGCGAGGAGAGAAGAGAAAAAGAAGAGAATGAGAAGATAAAGACGAGAGGGAGAGAAAGAAGAGAGATAAAAAAGAATAAGAGAGAGAGAGAGAGAGAGAGAAGCTGTCAGAGAAAACGAATTGTTCACTGGAAACCCTCGAGTTTGAGAGAGAAAGGACTAATGTCCCCTAAAATTCACTAGATTTTATAGTTTAGGAACAAAACTAGAGTGAGATATGAAGAGATAACTTACAACACTAATTAATAAAGCAAAAAGTAAAGTCATGGTAAAGTCAAAGAGGGACGAAAGTTGTAGGGTTAAGTGTCTCGAAAAGGGTCTGTCACCTTGATACCCTGCTGTGTGGGGGTTACTCTAGGATTAAAACAAATCGCGTGCACCATAACTGAATTTCTGATTTATTACCGGGCTCAATAAAATATAAATGTTACGCATAGTGGTCTATTAACGTAATACCAAAAACCTTTGCATATTGCTCCCGCGCTATCGATTAAGAATTATTTTAGCAGCAATTGGAATAATGAAGCAAAGCCACATATATATGTTTTAGTACAAGTGTCTGGTCATAAAATTCTTTTTTTGGACGCGGCGAGGGGTCCTGATGAATTAAGCAATGTATATATAGTATATAAGTTATATATTCATATAATAATATATATATTATATTTAATATACAAATATACCACACTACTATATCATTCTAATATACAACTATTACTATTATACTGTATAATGGATTTGGAACAGTAACTGTCCCATAAAGCCCATTTCTATACTAATACCTTATATATATATATTATCACTAATTATCCTTACTAATAAAAAAAAATACATAAAACAATCTACCCAATGTTGACCAAATTTCGTGAAAAAACAATGAGCAATCTGACCAAAACTATCCCTATAGAATCTACCGGCTTATCTTTAGAGAGAAGCCTACAGGTGAGATTAATATACGACGTAAGCGAATATAATAAAGAACTAATATACTAGGATAAATCCTATGATTTATACTACATATATATACTGAACCTATATCATACCTCACTATAGAACCTACTATCAATATTACGTAGGCATTTTATATAATATCAGTACTTATATAATATTATCTGCCTCTCTTACAACAGCAAACCTGATTGATACAATGCATTCACTCCGTTACCTTCGTTATCACCTGCGTAAGCACACTCATTATGAAAAATGCGGTAGAATTGAAAAGTTTGACCCGTTTGACGTTATAGAAGAAGGCCAAAAATTTCCCACAATGTTCTGGCACCCTTTCTGAGTAGACGAAATATCATTTTTATGGGATGTTAAATTTGATTAGATGAGTAGGATGATATTTAAATATTAACCTTAACACCCGAATATTCCACTAGAACTAAGACGCACTATTATTTAATCTACAGAAACATTCTCTACAATTTTAAATAAATTTATGTCTTTTTGCCTATATGTCTCCTATCAACATGAAGATTACTTTTCAATTATAGTTAAGGAGATACGCCTTATTGACCCTAGTTAAACTTAAACTACTTACGAAAAGCTTCAAACTGAAGCATTTACTGCTTTTGTCATTGCCTTTTTTACTTTAGAAAGCAAATATTCTCTTTTTGAGAGGGGTAATCTTGGTGAGTGAGCATTGCAACTAATAATCCTTAACCCAAATGCCACAGATAAGACCAAAAATATTAAAGAAATTGTAAAGACAGTGTAAAAAATCCTGGTCAATGTTACTCGACCTATACATTGTCTTGCTAGTTCAAGCCATTCTTAATACATATCCACGTCCCACCAGAGCACACCAAACAAAGAGTACTTTCTCTACCTCAGAAAAAGGCCTCAAATACCATTATTGCGGAAAATGTTTTGAGCCCGTTCCTCTACTCCAAACCCTCAAAACACTTCTTTCCGAAAAGATTAACAACCCATTCCGGTAGCTTCTTTCTAATATCACCTCTTGTTTTTTTTTAAAACTCATCAAGCCTACACAAAAGAGATAGCAAGAGAACATATCAATCAATGTTAATTTTAAACGAGAGCAAATATTGATATATATATAGTAATATCTATCAGTAAAGAGTATTAATAGTTATTAATATAATAATATAGTAATACTAAAAGTAAAATAAAATTATCATATACATTCACCTTTCGTCCATGTCTCTTAGCCTGCGACCTTACTATCAGATGGAATACTTAATAGCTATAACGCATATACCTTTATCAATCAATTACGCAGATACATACTCATCTGGAAAAAAACCTAACCGGGCTCATGAGAGAACGAAAAATATTACAGTTTACTCATCGGTACGCCCTAGCCGTATATGTATATATACTCTATTAATATGCTTTTTATGTATTCTTGAGAGGATGTTACAACATTGCTGTTAGATTGTTTCTACACTCTATCTATTTTTTATTTATTTAATAGTAAAAAAGATTATTATTTTATGATATATTATATATTAATATAATGACTTATTATAATAATTTTATTACCTATATCAAAATTATAGTTATACACAATAACTAAAACAGATTATCTTAAAATAACTGACAGTTATATAATATAACTTTCTCTCCTTAACTTTATATATTATTTATTCTATATATTATGTACCACGTTACGTTTACATCATAATATTTATACATTTATCATATATATCTATATATCTGCTTTTAGCCATTACACTATTATTATTATAATTATGATACACTCCTTATCGAGAGTGCTCGCACCAGCTTCACATAACGACTAATATATTCCCTTAATCTCACCACCCCTCCCAATAAAAAAACAAATGAGAAAATAAAATGACAGCTGTACCAACAACACCATTATCATTGCCACTCAATTAATATCACAATTAGCATTAAACAATTATTCTAATCACTTGTTACAAAATGAACAAGCCCGCTTTTTCGTAATTCCACTGCTTTAATACATAGTTCTGTGTTTTCTAAAATTCTTGTTACATTTTACATTGCAGACCCGATACATAATAATCATGGAACTAATGTCCAGTATCGAGCACGCCTAGATTTGATCTTCAATCTCATATGAGATAACCCCCACACACTACAGCGTATCAGGTGACCAGAACCCTATTTTACGATCTTTCACCAAATAATATATAACTTAACGACTGCCTGATTACAAATTAAATAACTCTCTCAATTTTGCTTATTAATTACCAGTGTATGTTACAGTTTATCATTTAACAATACTTAACACCCTATATTGTATCACTAAAATCATAGTGTTCTGTAAAAGCATAGTGAAGATCAAAACTAAATACAATCGTAATTTATAATTTACACATACAAATAGAGAATTATCATAATCTCCTGAATCACAAATTGGTATAAGTTATTTATTGCTAAGGTCTCTAAAAAAATAGACGTTCTGTCACACCTCGATACACACTTCTGATGTGTTATCCGTATTATATTAAAAACAAATTATTAGTATATAGGTTTAACATCTAGGATATTAAATAACACATATCTCGATATGCACCATTAAACTGAATTTTCTATCTAATACGGCTCAATAAATAAAAAATTTTACTCATATTATCTATTATAATAATAATACTAAAAACCATCCAAACATAATATGTCACCGTACTATCAATGTATCTAGAGAAAATATTTAAGCTAAATTGAATTAATTGGATGATTCACGACCCAGTATATGTGCTGTAATGCAAAGAGTCACACTACACATATCACCTATCACTAACCAAACTATCTTTCATTGGGAGACAAGTGATATGAGATGCCTCCAATATAAATAACACACACAACAAACACACGCTATATCTTACTGACGGCGAGAGAGTGCGCGAAATATATAAGTAGAAAATCTAACTTCGAGTGTGACCAGGAAAACCATCTTAATACTACACTTAAATCAGTAAGTTATCACTAATAACATATATGATTCATAATACTATTTTAATGTTATTTTTATAATCATGTTATATAAGCTATAGGTAAGTAAAAATAAGATTATATAACTTAAGTATATATATATATATATATTACACTAAATTAATAAAAAACAAAAAATAAGAAAAATGTAATTGTAAATTGCGTTTTAATATATTTATGACTGCAGAAAATAAAAATTAAAAATAAATCTAATAACTCAACCTATGTATCGAGTACACATACAATATCTAACATGTTGAAAGTCTGAGGTCTAGCTTTTTTATCAGCGAGAATAAATGATATAAATACTAATTTGATGTTAATATCACATATCGT
>JABUQX010038834.1:17500-32500 GCA_015478945.1 Trachelipus rathkii
ATACATATATATATATTATTATTAATATATAATTATATTATATATATTATATTAATATATCATATATTATATATATATATATAATAGTATATATATATATATTATCGACCTTTTTATATATATTAAAGATGATTATAATATTTTTCACCTTTCACACAAACGCTTGAATATCAAAATTAATTTTATATGTGTAGTTAAAAAAACGCCTCGTGAGGGACAGGAGAGGATGAAGTTCTGACCGACTCTCATACGAAAGGTACGACTTAGTTATCAAATCCTACCGCGTGTCAGTAATGGATAATATATAGTTTTATTCATTTCTGGGGCATAGAAATAATAACTCGACTGCGTAAACTAGTAACGTATAGTGAGGAGAACTCGGTCTCACTGGTAAGTATGTGACAGCTGCCGTAAAGTTCGATTGGTCGTCTCGTATGTCTTCTAATGTCTTTCTTAAATATATCTGAGTAGTTTAAGTCTCTTAAAAGTTTTTATATATGATATAACTTGGGAGATAAATGCTACATATTAGAGATCATGTTATGCTATTTTGCATTATTTATTGAGTATAAATATTTAAAAAAGATAATTGTGAATCGTCTGATTTTAAATGGCATTATATATTCACCACACTCGAGAGTGATCTGAGAGCGATTCACGAATCAAATATATTGATATTAGAGTATATAATTCTGACAGACAAAACCAACACATTCAATAGTTATACCATCACCTATATATTAAGGATACTTTAATTTGTTTTGTTTCATAACTTAGTTTATTAGTTATTATATACGGTTATTAATTACACGATACGCTGATGTGTGTATGTATGTGTTATTATTAGTAAAATTGTAGTAATACTCACGTGAAATTTTTATAACTTATTTAGAGAGCTTAGTGTGTACTTTTTAGTATAGTATTGAGAGTGAGCGGCTGAGATGTAATTGAAATGTCTCTAATAATAAGTAGATGTATTAGGGTTGAGTAGGCGCAAGGTCGAGATAGGTTTTACATATATTATAGACTTATTTATGAGCTAAAGTTCGATAATAGTCACTGCGTGATAATACCACGCATTATTATACTAGTGAGGATATACACCCATTATACTCTTAACTATAACAATTTTTAATTTAAAGTTCTGAGTAGATACTATACAACAGGCCAGGGATTCTTTTCAAATAAACTAAATATCTCTAAAAATATATATATAATTTTATATATAATATTATAATTATCCAGTCTTATAATTTATTGCCTGCTTATCTAAGAAATTGCCTATATATATATATATATATATAATATAAAAATTACACTCTATTTATATACTATGTATATCATATAATATACACTCTGCGAGTAAAATTACTATACTATTATAATACTACTATTTCGATTCTGTGAGCTAAAAATCATCTACACTCATATTTAATATATTATTGTGTGTTATCTGCTACTGCTTATATCTCTTGTGGATCTGCATGAGAAAATAACAACACATTTGATACACATATCGTTGAAATCTTATACTTTTTATGGCACTCCAAACTGATGGAGACCACAGAGTCCCATCTCGACAGTCAACTGTATCACACTTCTCTATCTGCTAGTCACCACGCAACCAAACCATGCTAGAGATTTTGAGAGCAGAGAGCCCTCTTTACAATACGTAAATAACTTTGAAAATCGGAATTTGAGAAGAGCGACCCTGATACTGCTTGGCGTAGGCGAGCGAACTTACGCACTAACATCAATCTCTAGTCCAGAGATGAGAGCGCAGACTATGTTGCGATGGAAAACATGCGATTAGTTTTTTAGCTCGAACGATGGACAAGCATAATATAGAGTTATGATACCATATAACACATAGAATATAAATCATAGAATAGCGTAACTCATTATGAGCTATATTCTTGAGTAACGTACATTGAGCCCCATTATATCTACGAATCACTATAACTCCTTACTTCATATTATAAAATACTACTATATTATCACTTAATAATTGGTATAATATGAACCACAATCTTGTAGGCTCTTATTAATATAAACCTATTATTCCTACCACAGGCTCCAACATGCCTATAAATCAGATAATTTATCTGGACATTATCTGAGGTATTGGGGTAGAATTCTAGTGTTTTTTGGCTAATACTCATAAAATGAATCTTATTATTACTACTCGGTAAGATAAGTACCTCGGTCACCAAGTGAGAGGCTGAAAAAATATGGGAGTCACTACGTAGCGTCACGATGTGAGATGAATAATATATACTGATTCATATAATATATATATATATTCTCAATACTAAATCTCATATCTTCTTATACCTAAATCATGGTTCGCATGGAGCTTGCTCCTATAAATATATAATATGATATAGCTACTACTTTTACAGGAAGAGTAGACTATGCGTTATTGAGGCTAAAAGGAAAACTCTCTTTTCCTATTACTTATATACTTATATACTAAATATATATCATTCTGAACACGACTCAGTTTAGGCAGAGCAGCCTAATCTACAGAGATGACTTTAGATCTCACAAATTCATCATAAATAGTATAAGTATAAGTTAACAACCTAGTCATTGAGATACATTACTATAGACGAAACACATATATAGTGCCTTGTCATGAAAAATATCTACACGTCAACAATATTGAATTATATCATATGCTTCTAATCCACACTTTATAATCATCGCTTCAATAGAAATGATTTTTATCAGTTTATAGAGATCTCTACAGAACAAACTCTCCTTATATACAGACACGGAACATATATCATTCACAGGCCTTCCTTACACTAGATTTGAGCAGACACGCACTCACTGCCTTACGCTAGAACGCAATAGACCTGGCATCATAATCTACACCCACGAATATACTAAAAAAATAACAAACATCTTATAATCGACATTCAGAGTGTCAACACTAATGTCTGTGTACCATATATCGACACACTATTAGATATAGAGAGATGTCATAGATTCGCAGATGCATCCATGTAAGATCATTTATGACGCAGGATGAGAGCATGTAAAGTAGTCAGACACATGAATAGGTCTAATTAACCTTCACTCTATTAACTTTAGATTTTATTTGCTATAGAAAGTGAGTATTTAGTTTAACTATTTGTACTTTATCTTTGCAAAAATCATAAGAGAGCTAAGAGCGAAAATACACCAACTTACTATGTCATTACATGTGAGACAAGAATACCTGTGGATACCGTAACCTTAAGAAACCTGAGACTCTATACATAAATACACAAACCTCGACTTAATTACCTCTACACTATATTAACCTGAAGGGTAAACACTCTATCAAGAGGCGGCATCTTTAATATAGGTTTTGAACTCAACGCCTTCTTCAGTTCTTCAAATGTCCTCTGGTGTTTCTCCTCCCAGCGCACCTTCGTCGGCTCTCCCTTCTTCGTCAGATCAGTAAGCGGCGCTGCTACCTCAGCGTAGTTCCTTGTGACTTCCTTATAATACACTGTTAAACCGAGAAAGGATCTGACCTGCTTTTTGTTCTTTGGAGTTCAGCTTTCATAATCTTCTCTACATTTTCTTCCTGCAAACCTTTTATACCGTTGCTGATATGATGACCCAAAAACTCAACACTCGATGCGGCGAACTCACACTTTGAAGGTCTGATTGTGTAACCTTCACTCTGCAGCTTTGACAGTAGGTTCCATATCGGTGTCCATGTGACTGCGTTCCTCGCTCTTTTGAATGCACAATTATATCGTCCTATATAAAAATCGACTCGTTGATTCCATCCATATTCTTGCCTCACCCTGACCAATGTCGCGCCTTGCGATGATTACTCAAACTGCATTTCTTCTTCTTGTGACTTCTGGACACTGATTCTTCCACTTCTTGTACTTCTTTTTTGCTCATGTGCAACATTTTCAGAGCCTCCTGACCACTTTACACATAGCGTTTTCGGACCTGATAACTTATAACTGCTTCTCTTATCACTTTGTTTCCTCTTCTGGCACATTGTCTCGTACATGCTAGTGTTCACTTCATTTATTAACTTATCTTTCAAAGCTCTTCTCGTCATTTCAACAATTTACTCTTCTTACATTTCCCATCTTCTTTCATACTAATTGCTTGCCCTTATCTTTGGTGAATGCAGCGCAGCTATTCATTGTATTCATAACTCGGTTTATTTCCTTGTTCTACCTCAATGCATTTGCTTACTGTTTTGTCTGGTTCTCCTTCATTTTATCTCTAATGATTTACATCTTTCACAAAACATTTTTTTTCTCGCTGACGATCCTTTAGGATTGTTCTATTACTCACTTCTACTGCCTTTCCCAGGGGTCATTTTGGCTTCTCTTAGGCCAATAGTACATTTATATAACTAATTTCTTTTACCTCTTATCTCCTCGATAATTAACACAAAATATTTGGCTATGAGCATACGCTTGGTTCTTTATCATTATCATTCTCCCACTTCATTTATTCTTCTTACTCTCCGCTTTTGTGCATTATTTACTGTCTCTCTTTCATCATCATGTTTAATCATTTTTGTCTGCTACTGTCACATCGCGCCTTTTTTCGCAAATATTACTGCCTATCGTCCTTTCAAAACACACCTTGTTTATTCCAATAAGGCTTCTGCGAACCTCCTGTGACGAATACTGTTCAAGGGATATCACTTCAGGATACTTAATGCTATATCTTCTAATTTTAACTTCACACTGGAAGTCCTTCGAAATTTTCTTCATACGACGCTCATTCTCTGTCTTTATTCTCTTTTGGGACACCAAGACATCACTCTCACTTTGTTTTTTCTATATTCTTCTTTTAGTAAGCTAATCTTAAATTAATAAATATTTCCCTTCACTTCTTCTCCACTGAGCGCCAAATTCTTGTAAGGTAACAATCCTGTTTCTGTATCTTTGAATTCTGTCGATTCTCGTATGAGATCTGTATCGATGCCGCCTTCTGGCGTTTGATACTTCCTGCTGTGCAAGAAAATTAACATTAAGGCACTTTCCGTTCCTTCGATTCTGACCCTTTCGACACTCTATCTCTACAGTTTTTGAATAAGTGAGGTCTTCGTCCGGCACTTGTAGTCTCAGTTTGCTGGGATGTGCTAGATACTTCAATAGGAGATACATCTTCCTGTATGACCATGATAACACCTCGATCACCTGATGACTTCAAAATGGGTACTTCTGTATCTTCCACTTGACCCTCTACTTCATGATTACTTTTTCTGGGTGGCAATGCGCTATCAGTGATTCACACTTAAATTTTCTTCTACTTCTCGATGAATAGGGGATCAACAAACTCTTCGGAGTACTTCGTCCTGCTTTGCGCAGGACACATCACTTAGTCCCACACCGCCCACTTTTCATTAGGTCAAAGGAGGTAAGGCTCCCTTCAACATTGCCGGCAGTATTAAGTTCATAGAACAACGTCTGGCATAACGACAGCCGTTGCCTTCCCCACGTAATACGGAGTATCCAATATCACGTTCGCCAGTGGAACCCGCTTAACAGTGTTATCTAGTAGTCGCATCTTCTTAAACTCTCTGTCACAAGATGGGATTTCCGCCAATAAATAAACGTGACAATCCCCGGAATTCTTTTATTCAAATCACAAAATAATATAAACTAAGTTGTCTAGGGTAT
Source organism: Trachelipus rathkii (assembly GCA_015478945.1). Classification (NCBI taxonomy): domain Eukaryota; kingdom Metazoa; phylum Arthropoda; class Malacostraca; order Isopoda; family Trachelipodidae; genus Trachelipus; species Trachelipus rathkii. The sequence continues at coordinate 23,158 of JABUQX010038834.1, forward strand.
AACTTCACAATGTAGATCACTACTTCAGATACAAAAGTTCAATAAATATACACTAAGTCTTTTTGATTTCAAATCGTTTCCAAGTCGCTAGAAGACTTCAACAGACTATCAGCAGACAATTCAATAAACGATCACAAAATCTTCTGATTCTATATCACTTCCAAGTCACTAGAGGATTCCAACAGACTATCAATGGTCTATACTATAAATAATCACGAAGTGTTCCTTCTGATCTGTAAATATTTCCTCAGTAAATAAACACAAAGTCTTCTCTTCAATTCGTAAGTAATTCTTCAATAAATAGTTTCTGAGTCAAGCTCAAAGTCTTCAAGTGATTTTAGAACGTTATAAGTTTTTCATCAAAATAACTTCCAGTAAGTTCTTCTCAGGTGTCTATCTTCTTCTACAAAGTATTTTCCTTAAGTATTCACTAGATACTCTAAATCTTCTCTTTAAAATTAATATCTCACCGGTGTCTTTCGCTCGAGTCAATATCTTTCCAATCTGTATTCTTCTTATAACTCTTTTCTACCGTAGAGTTTTATTGAAACAGGATCTTCTTAAATATGAATCAGATACGATAGACGGGTCTCCAATGAAAGATTTCCAACAAGAGATAGAACCCCTGTGAGAACAAATTGACCTCTATTTATGAACTTTCACTGTATCGAAGATATCAGGTGTGAAGTTACCTTTGATTTCTTTATTCCCATGGGATAATTTTATCTTAAAAATTAAATTTTCTTAAAATGTTTTTAAATAGAAATTATCCTTAAATTAGTTGCTTTTATCAAATAAATAATATTTCCACGAAAATAAATAAATCTAATCGCTCATCTCTGCGGAGCTTAAAATTTCATCCTTGATATTCCTAATAGCATAACACACGCCCCCATTAAGAAAGAAAACAGGGCTTTTCTTTTAACAAAAACATTAATACTTTACATCCCAATCCTCGTCAGGTAATCTGCAGCAGTATTTTTCATGCCTTTGATCGATTCGAGCCTAAATTTATACTTCTGTAAAAACAGTGCCCATCTCATTACTTTGGCATTTATGTATTTAGTCTTCTGCATATATATAAGCGGCTGGTGATCCGTCTGCAGAACAAATTCCTTCCCGTATAGATAGTTATCAAACTTTCGTACCCCGAATATTATGCCAAGTCCTTCTTTTTCCAGTGTGGAATAAACCCTTTCACTTGTAGATAGTTTTTTGCTTGCATACGCTATAGGGAACAGTCCATCATCAAACTGCTGCAGCAGTACTGCCCCTACAGCCGCATCACTCGCGTCGGTTTGGAGTACGAATGACCTAGTAAGGTCGGGAAGTCGTAATATGGGCTTACTAACTAGCATCCTTTTCAAAGTCTCGAATGCTTTCTCCTGTGCTATTCCCCACGACACCTTGTTTGGTTGTTTATTCTTGGTTAAATCAGTTAATGGTGAGGCTATTGTTGAGTAGTCGGGTATAAAATTCCTATAGAACCCTGTCAGCCCTAGGAATGATCTGACCCCTTTCTTGGTATGTGGCCTCTCAGCGTCTCTAATTTTCTTCACGTTGTCATCTTGTAGACCCACAACTCCTTCCGTCAGCTTGTGGCCTAGGAATTCCAAATCTCTCACAGCGATTTCGCATTTTGACGGCCTAAGCGTCGCGCCCACATCTGCCAATCTACTCAACAATTCTCTTATTTCATTTATATGGTCGTCCCAGGTTTCCGTATGCACAATTATATCATCCAGGTAGCTATCAGTACTTTTCATTCCTCTGAGTATTTTCCTTACAGCCCTAACGAGTGTTGCGCCCGCATTCACCAGCCCAAATGGCATCCTTAAAAATTCATAATGCCCGTCTGGCGTTACGAAGGCTGTCTTCGGAATATCTTGGCCCCTCACAGGTATTTGCCAGTACCCCTTGCTTAAATCGATTTTCGAATAGTATTTGTCTTTTGCAAATCTGGCAAATATCTCCTCAGTCATGGCCATTGGCTCGGGATCGAATATCGTAACCTGATTTAATTTTCTGTAGTCTGCGCATACCCGGTTTGATCCATCTTTCTTTTTCACCATCACTATCGGGGATGCATAAGGTGACTCGGACTCCCTGATTACTCCCATTTTTAACATTTCAGCGACCTCTTTTTTTAGTGTCTCCCTCAGTGCATAAGGTATGGGGTAAGCTTTGCTTTTTATTGGGACTTCGGACGTTAAGTTGATTTCATGTTGCACTATATCGACATTACCAGGCAGGTCCGTAAATACATGTCTATACTCATTTAATACCTCTTTTATCACTGGCTTCTTATTCTTCATCTATCTCAATCCACAATCTTAAATATCATACACGCTTCTCTTAGGTGTGCAGTCCCCTAAGTACGATCGCGTCCTCTCCAAATCTAATTTCTTCCTTTCTCGCACTATCCAAATCCACCACACCCTACGCTACGCGATATGTATATCGTCCGGTGTTTCTTCACTCCTTTTGTTGTATTTTTTTAATAAGTTTGCGTGATAGGTCTTAACTTTCTCGTTAACTTTCACTCTGTAATCATTCTCGCCAACAGTTCCGACGACTTCATAAGGTCCCTTCCATTGCATCAATAGTTTGTTACTTTCAGTGGGTAACAATATTAAAACGGCATCCCCTATTCTAAATCTCCTCTCCTTGGCGCTTTTATCGTAATAGTGCTTGTATCTATTTTGGGCTTTTTCCAATTCTGCTGACGCTATTTTCAGGGTTTCCTCCAGTTTTTCCCTCAACTTAAAAACATACTGGTAACTATTCGTCACCTCATCCTGCTGTCGCTCATAATCCATAACTCTTTCATAATCTGCATAGGACCTCTCACGGTCCTACCATATAAAAGTTCAAAAGGTGCGAATCCAGTACTCTCCTGTGGCACTTCACGATAAGCAAATAATAAAGGGTTAATGTATTTATTCCACCTCCTGGGTTGTTCGCTGCACAACCTTTTTAACATCCTCTTCATCGTGCCATTGAATTTTTCAACAAGGCCGTTACATATTGGATGATATGGACTTGTGCACAATTGCTTCACGTTCAATAGCTTAGAGACTTTCTTCATGCATTTTGACACGAACTGTGTCCCTAGGTCAGTTAGTATTTCATCCGGTACCCCAAGCCTACTGTACAAGTTCACCAGAGCTTCAGCAACAGTCTCTGTGTCAATGTTTTTTAACGGTACAGCTTCTGGGTACCTCGTGGCATAGTCTACAAGGGTTAGTATATACTTATACCCATCTTGAGAGGAAGGCACAATCGGTCCTACAAGATCTACCGCCACCCTCTTGAACGGTGTTCCTATAAGTGGAACTTTTGTCAATGGCGTTTTTACAATCTTCCCTTTTGGTACCGTCTTCTGGCAAATATCGCAGGAGTGACAAAATCTGGATATGTCTTCATTCATTCCTGGCCAGTAGAACTCTGAGAGTACCTTATCCGTCGTTTTCTTAATCCAGAGATGTCCTCCCATGATACTGTCATGTGCCATAATCATAACTTCCTTTCGTAGTCCCTTCGGTACTACGATTTGTTCGCTTGTATCCTCTTTCCCTTGTTTGCAACGGTACAAAATCCCCTTCTTTATGTTGTAGAATGACTGCCTTTCTTCTTTATTTGCCATTTCGCACAATGCCCTGCACCTATTTAACGTTTCATCTTCCCTCTGGAATTCGATGAATTTTTCACGAGTAACTACGTCCTCATATGGTTGTTGAGTGGTCTCAGGTACAGCTGACCCTTCCTCCTGTAAATCGTTTGCACTACTCGCGCGCGGCATTACCACCTGACCGACAGGGTGCTCTAATGTGGCATCAAGCGCCTCGTTTACCCCCTCTTGCAAGCCGGTCGTTTCGCCCGCGCATGACATTACTACTTGGCCGTCAGGGTGCTCCATTGTATCCTCATGCGCTGTGACCTCTTCCTTCTGCGAATCGTCCGTTTCTCTCGCGCGAGACATTACCACACTTTCGATAGGGTCTTCTGTACTCCTCGCACCAGGAATATTTCCTATTATCAAGTCATAGATTGCGTCGTCAAGAGCTATAGCTTCAGTACGCCCCGTGTAGTAGGGTGTATCAACATCAATATCAACCACAGGTGCGTCTCTAATCGTATTGTCTATTAACAATATTTGTTTCCTCTTCCCAGTCTTTTGGTCTGCTGACGTATACTTTCTTTTCACTATGACGAAATCACAACCGGTATCCCCTTAGTTAAATCCCAGCCATTTCCATTAATCTTCCCGGTTGACAGTCGGCATCATGCGCCTTCTGAATGTTGTGCTTATGGTTATTGCTCTTACAACGCACGAACGGCTCTGATGACAAGGTATACGTTTCGCCGCACGCAAAGCAATTCCTATTGTTACTATAACATGTTTCATGATGCCAACACTTTTATCATTGCATATCTTTACGTATTTGCGTAATATTCAAACATCATCCTAATTTGCTGCTTAATTAACCTTTTTAAGCGGCAAGCCGCCCTCTTAGTCCCTCTCTCCAAGTTAATTGCTATAATACGATTGTTGTGGTTCCTATATTGATCATCCCTACTATAGGGGTTGTAAAACTTTTACAATCGATTTGGCCTTGGCCTTTCTTTTGCCGCATTTAAAACCAATTGGACAGATGTTTTTTGCCTTTCCAAACTGGTGAGGTTTTCACATATGTAATCTTTCGCTCTTCTTCTTTGAAGGTCTTCTTAATTTAATTGTTGACAGACAATTTTTATTATGTGCAGGAAGATATTCTTCTGCTCTTGAGCAATTCATAATCAAGTTTGTTAATTTTTTCTTCACGCAAGAATGTCGCGAGTTCTTTCTGGCATGTATTTAGAAACTGTTCAGCTCACTTTTTGTTAAACATGAATTAAAATCTTTTGTTAATTTTACACCTCTTTCAGCTTTATTATCATATAATTTTTCAATCTATCTATGAACTGGATAGGCCTTTCGTCGTTGTATGCCTTCGCACTTCTGAATTTTACTTCAATAGGTCTTTAAATTGTAACATTTTAGTAAGAAGGCGTTTTCTTTTAAATTTATTCAATAGTCCCTTTTGATTCTTCTTTAGGATGCGCCGAATATGCTATTAAGGCTTCCCTGTTAATAGAGCGCTAAGGTGGGATGCCCAATTTCCTCTATCCCATCCGTTAATTTCTGCGAATCTTTCAAAACGTTCAAGGTAGCAATCAATCTCGTCCTTATTGTCTGCAAAAGGAGGTAGCTTTGGTACCCTCGCCTTAACATCGTTGTTATTTACAGCTTGCTGTTGAGTATTATTGCCAGCTTGAAGTTCCATCCTTCTATGGATTTCTAACTCCATTGTTTCTCTTTCTATTCTCCTGAGCTCTAGCTCATGCTCTCTTTGTCTCTCTTCTCTTGCAGCTTCCCTTTCTGCTGCTTCCCTGGCAGCTTCTCTGGCAGCTTTCCCTTGTCTCTCAAGCCGCCTTCTCTTTTCTGCTGCTTTTAATGGCAGCTTCCTCTCTATGCTGCTTCTTTAGCAGCTTCTCTTCTGACTGCTTAATGGCGGCTTTCTCTCTCTGCTGCTTCTCTGGCAGCTTTCTCAGTTGCTTCTCTTTCTTCCTTTATAAACTCTCTAGCTTCTTTTCCCTTTAAGCTGAGTTCTTGAGCAATTTTTGCCAGCGAATTGTAATCCATAGTTGAGAAGCACAAGCCAACGTTCGCTATATTCACTTTCCTTCAGAAACTATCCCGGACAGGCCCCCAATTTATTGTCACAAGATGGGATTTCCGCCAATAAATAAACGTGACAATCCCCGGAATTCTTTTATTCAAATCACAAAATAATATAAACTAAGTTGTCTAGGGTATAACTTCACAATGTAGATAGCCACTTCAGATACAAAAGTTCAATAAATATACACTAAGTCTTTTTGATTCCAAATCGTTTCCAAGTCGCTAGAAGACTTCAACAGACTATCAGCAGACAATTCAATAAACAATCACAAGATCTTCTGAATGCTAGATCAGATCCAAGTCACTGATGGACTTCCACAGATTATCAATGGTCTATACTATAAATAATCACGAAGTGTTCCTTCTGATCTGTAAATATTTCCTCAGTAAATAAACACAAAGTCTTCTTTTCAATTCGTAAGTAATTCTTCAATAAATAGTTTCTGAGTCAAGCTCAAAGTCTTCAAGTGATTTTAGAACGTTATAAGTTTTTCATCAAAATAACTTCCAGTAAGTTCTTCTCAGGTGTCTATCTTCTTCTACAAAGTATTTTCCTTAAGTATTCACTAGATACTCTAAATCTTCTCTTTAAAATTAATATCTCACCGGTGTCTTTCGCTCGAGTCAATATCTTTCAGTCTGTATTCTTCTTATAACTCTTTTCCACCGTAGAGTTTTATTGAAACAGGATCTTCTTAAATATGAATCAGATGCGATAGACAGGTCTCCAATGAAAGATTTCCAACAAGAGATAGAACCCCTGTGAGAACAAATTGACCTCTATTTATGAACTTTCACTGTATCGAAGATATCAGGTGTGAAGTTACCTTTGATTTCTTTATTCCCATGGGATAATTTTATCTTAAAAATTAAATTTTCTTAAAATGTTTTTAAATAGAAATTATCCTTAAATTAGTTGCTTTTATCAAATAGATAATATTTCCACGAAAATAAATAAATCTAATCGCTCATCTCTGGGGAGCTTAAAATTTCATCCTTGATATTCCTAATACCATAACACTCTCCTGTATAATTTCCTTCAGGAATAAACTTTTTGCGGAGCACAATTCCGTTGCATCCCGTATCTCTGAGAACTAGGACACGAAAGCCGTTTGATATTCCATCGACCACTGGTAGATGATGGGAAAAAATCATCGGTCCCTCCTACATACATAAATCATCTTCAGACTGCTGTGGCTCTTCACCTGTTACTTCACCTGTTATCCTCCGCAGAAATATTTGCGGACGCCACTGTGGTCTTCACTTCCTCTCTCTGTCGATTCTGGAATGTATTAAAACTCCTACCGCTAATGTTGTAGGGTAAACCTCGGCAATCTTTTGCAATGTGTCCTCGGCGCAGACACTTGTAGCATGTCACAACGCCCCTTGGCTCGCTTGAGCTTCTACGATTTTCCCTTCTATTGTCGTTGCTCCTAGCAACATTTGCCGCCCCATTATTCATTTGGAGTGACGTATTTTGGTTTGTGGACTTTCCTTCTGTGAATCTGTGATAGCTATTTCCTGGTCTGCTTCTAAAATTATTCTGGTGACTGTTAAGGGGAACTAAACTAATCTTATGGGATTGTAAGAAATTTTCTGAACTTACAATAATTTTTGTCATTCCTTTTTCATTTTTCTCTTTCAGAAATGTGGCTAGTTCTTTTGGTACAGTACTCATATATTTGTCAATTGTGAAAAACTTCAATAACTCCTCAACAGTTTCTTTAACATCAGCCGCTTCGATCCATTTCTTCAAGGATTCTAATATCTTATTCATATATACATTGGTATCATCATCAGTCGGGGACATTGATTTAAACTTAGAGCGGTATACCCGCTCTCCGTCAAGTCGTAATGTACTAACAACGCTTTCTTGAGGACGTCGTAGTTAGACGCATTCTCAACGGTAAGCTGATTATATACTTTTACGGCCTTTCCTGTGAGAACCGAACCCAGAATGTATGTATACTTTTCTTTTGGAATGTTGTTTGCCACTGCCTGTTTCTCAAATAAAATAAGATAATCTTCAATATTGTTGACCTTCTCGTCGAAATTCGGGATCTTTAACTTCGGGAGTTTGTCATGAGAAGCGTTATTTGTAAGCGAAGAGTTTTGTGCTGCAGTAGCTGCGTCGTTCTGACATTGACGTTCCTCTGCGTCAAGCTTCATTTGTAACATTCTTTCCTCCGACTCTCTGGCGTCTTTCTCTGCTTCAAATTTCGCCTTTCGTTCTTCTGCTTCCGCCTTAAGCTTCCTTTCTTCTGCTTCTGCATTAAGCTTTCTTTCTTCAGCCTCTGATTTAAGCTTTCTTTCTTCAGCTTCTGCTTTAAGCTTTCTTTCTTCAGCTTCTACTTTAAGCTTTCTTTCATAAGCTTCCATTTGCAATCTACGTTCCTCTAAACTTGCAGCAATCTTTCGTTCCTCTATTTCAGCTTGAATCCTCTGTGTTTCTAACTCTTTCTCTTTTGCAATTTTTCTCTCCTCAATCTCTCTTTCTTTTATAGCTTCTCTTTCTCGCATTCTCTCGTCTCAACAACAGAAGTTAGTGGCATCAACACCTGTGAGACCGAGCCCTTTACATAACTCCAACAAAGCTTCGTTACTAGCCATTATTATTATAAATATCAATAGTTTAGCTCAACAGTCACAAATTTCTACTTTTCTGATTTTCAGAAATCGAATAATTTCCTGAATTTTTGCTGTTTATCAGTGTCTCGAAAAATAGTTTATACGCAAAAACTTTGGATATATATATATATATATATATATATATATATATATATAATATATATATATATATATTATATATATATATATATATATATATATATATATATATATATATATATATCAAATACTAATCTCAAAAATTTCGTAAAAATATCACCACAAATACGATTTCTACGAATTTTCCCCCAACAGAGTAGGCGCATGAAATTCGCAAAAAACAGAATTTGCACAGATAAATTTACGTAACTTTAGATCCGTCCAAACTACTATTTGTAGATATATATATATATATATATATATAATATATATAATATATATCATAGTATATATATATATATATATATAATTATATATATACTATATATATATATATATACTATATATATATATACTGACAAATATTATATATATATATATTATATATTATATAATATACATATATATAATATATATATATATATATATATATATATATATATATATATATAATATATATTATAATATATATATATATATACTTGTGTCAAGCATAAGAAAAAAAACGTTTACCCCTAGAACGGGTAGCTTTAAAACATTTATATCCTGGTTATCTTATGTCCAGTAGACCGCAATTTTCAGAAATTTTTTTAAATATAATTATTTGCCAAATTTTTTTGCTTTTTTTTAACTTTCATTGTATATTTTGCCATCATATCCCTATTCCATTGTGCCTTCATTGTTTGACACGTAGAATTTTTTGGGACCTAATTTCAAACTCTAAACAGTCATATTTTAAATTTTTTATAAAAAAAAGAATTTACGGTCTGTCAGACATAAGGACTGATGAGGGTTAATAGCATATTATATCGAACAAATTCTCAAATATTAAATGCAACGCATTTTCTTCAG
>JABUQX010038834.1:37500-45461 GCA_015478945.1 Trachelipus rathkii
AGAACACCGAACCGGAAGCAGCAGCGGCTTAAAGAGGATCAACGTAAGACTGTGTAGGTGTTTTTCTTGTAATGGAGCGATAGAGTTGAACGTTTAGCACGATTAGGCCGAGCACAATCGCGTTCCACTATCGGTGTAAGCAGAACGACGAACATACAGAAAGCGAGGATATGGCCTTCCGCCGCCTCTAGACAACATCCGCAAAATACGTGAACGCATCCGCAGGGGAAGAAAAGACGTCAGCCGGAAGGCAGGGGACATAAGTAGCAGTGAGAAAGGAGGACCAATCAGCCCTGTCATAACGCCAGCTGGTGTAAGGCGTTGGAGAATGATCAGGCAAAGAGATGTAAGGTGTAGGTAATGTCACTCCACAAAGGAAAGGCGACCTGCCCTCCTAACCAGAATTTGTCATGAACGAAAGACAGCATAAAGGAGATGTCAACAAGGAGGAGTACGTAGTGTCAAAAACGTTCGAAGTTGGTAAGCCTGTGTGAGGCGATCCCAAGAAAAGCCCTGCAAAAACACCCACAGCCAATCCGCATTAGGCTGATCGAAACCGGGTCACCGCACAGGGTGCGAAATATTGAAGTCCCCCAAACCAACAGGGCGGCAGGGAGGTTTCGAAACATCCGAAAAGATCCTCTCTCGTGTAAATGCAACTAGGCGCAAGGTAGACAAAGCACAAAGTAAACGAGGAATCGAGGTGGACACGGGCAGCTACCGCGTGTAACCGAGTTGGAATGGGAATATGGGTGAAAGGAACCGATTCGTGGAACAGAATCGCCGCATCACCCTATCATTAGCGCCGATTTGGGAACGAAGGTAACCTATAATTTGGACCGGCGGGCAGAAAAGCACGTGTTACGCAGTGCAATTCTTGAGCAGATGGACTTTGAGTATGCAATTCAATAGTTCTTACCCAACTCTTCGTAAGTTCGGGTAGTAACTCCGCAGTTCCAATTGAAAGAAACTTAGTCCCATGTGAAGAAAGAAGACGGAGCGATCAGTCCGCAAAGGCGGTCCTGTTACAATCGTTGATATGCGATGGGCTTCAAGCTTTCTTTTCTAGAAGCACGCGTCGATCAGAATGCGCGGTGTCACTAGATTGGCCCACGAGGGCGCATTATAGCCCGGCGGAAAGAAGGAAGTCACTGGAAATTGACACTGGAATGTTTATGCCTGAGATAGAGAATGGGCGCTCTCCCCACTGCGGGACGACCCGTCAAAAAGAACGGGCTAAAATCTCCACATCAAGAGGTCTCAGATAAGACCGTCTCTCTCAACAGGGAGACAGGGGAACCCCCAATTTCATCCGGACGGTCGCAGAAGGCACAGGTTTCAAACCACCGCTGAAGAATCTCGTTAGGACGGAGTCTCATTCAGGGATGGCACAGAGCGAGGAAACCCACAAGAAACGGGGGAGCCGAAGCACATCCTCTACATTAAAGTATTCGAGCGTCCTGGGGCCAGCCCAGGGAAAGCACAGCGGATCCGAGCGCAGGGGAGATCAGCAGCAGGTATCTACCCCAATGGCTTCCGAAATCCCCCGAACAACAGTGGACTCGACTCACCTGAGGAGCACAAGGGTACAGTGGGGGTGGGACCTGGATCCCAAGTTGGGAACCCTCAGAAGAATGAGAGTCGTTGTTACATTCATTGCGATTCAGTAGTAAAGGACTCGGAAATCGCTGGATATAGGAACTGGAGGGTCGGGATGCAGAAATGCAAGGCCCGATAACTATCTTGGGATAGCCGAAACAGACGGAATGCTTTCCACATCACCATGGCGTTTCGAGCGACGGGCACGTTTGGGCAAAACTCACCAGGAGACCCGTCGGACGGGCAGAAGCGAGGAATTTTAAGAAGTCTGTCGCATCCGTATTAGTAGAGAAAGAGTAATGGCGCCTCCACAGAGAGACGTGACAACGCTTCAGGGAGAGTCCCACAATATCTAAGGAAGAGAGCGTTTCATCGGTTTCCTCAGGGACCACATGAGCCGACGTTACGGAAACAGGCGCAAAGAGAGTCATCATCGAGCAGCTAACCGCAGGGATGCTTCCATCCAGGAGAAGATACCAGAAATTGGAGAGATGGCAAAACCTGGGTGCGGCATGAACTTCAGCCGAAGCCACACCATAGGAAATGAGGTAAGGACTGGGGAGTTGTGATGAGCAACAGTACGGATCATGTCGGGAGAATGCGGGGGGCAGTTCGATTGCAGAGTAGAAATGTGCAACCCAGAAGTGGGTACAGTATCCGATCGAGAGAGCTGCGAAGTGCGTAGAGGCGCAGGAGGTGCACGAGGGCGATGGGAAGATTGGGCGGTAGAAACCGGCCTAGTCACAGCAACAAAGGAGAGAGGCAGGTGTGAAAGTTTCTCCCTAGCGCGAAGAGAGACCTCACGGCGATCGAGCTTGTGTATGGCACACTGTTTTAGAATCTCCTTTTCCAAAAGAAAAGAGGGACAGTGAACAGATGACGCCTGATGAGAACCCTTGCAATTCGGGCAGCAAGGCGGGTTTTCGCACGGTGTGGAGAGTGTCACCACACCTCGGACAGATGAACTGCGGAGATCTACAATATTTTTTGAGGATGGCCAAATTTATGACATTTGAAACATCTCCTTGGGTGCGGGATGTATGGCCGAACCGAGTGGACGGTGAAACCGATCTTCACCCTGGTCGGAGGGAATGGTACACTAAAAGTGAGAAGAAGACGAGGGTTGGACACAGTAGGAGTCTCCTTATGAGGGAAACCGGTAGACATTTGTGACCGGAATATGTCGCTTAGTAAAATGTTCGAGAATGGCCTCAGGATCATCGGAACGGACCTACCGGAGCCATACACTGTTCCCTTTGATGTATTGCGAACGCGTCCGCGTGGAGACAACCGTAGATTAACCAAATATTGAAAGAGCAACCATATACTGACTCTGTATTGTCGAGAGCGGCAAACGAACGAGAATAGAATCCCAATTGCTTCATGGGAGTCGCCTGATGATCGGTCGAACTGAGTACGTAGTCTAACGGTCACTGAGGACGAGATGGCTACGAGATGTGAGAGGTTGTGAAGTCGGCGAAAACTAAGTATAAATACAAAGGATACGGTGTCAAAAAGCGGTGCACCCAACGGAAGGGTTCCAGAACGGAAACCGTTCAATCAGGTTCGAGGGTATGGTAAGCGAGTAGGCCGGCCCAACGGACTGAGGAAGCCTGATTCCCCTGGTACGCGATTGAATGAGTAACGAAGTTAGGATTGCCGACACAGCCTCACCAGAAAGATGAGGAGGGTCGATGAATAAGGCTGGGAATCTGCGGGTGTAGGAAAGGTCGCTGCGACTAGGTGACAACATGAACCCTTTCGTCGACTAGGCATCAAGCTCTTATTGTGTCCCGCGCCTAAGGGAGGAGCTAGGGATGCCAGACTAGGGGGAACCGACTTTAGATGGAATCCGCCTTTCTTTTAAAATCGTATTTTTAATAAAGGGCGTATTCATAAGTTAAACTCCTATTAATGAAACTTCTACACCGCAATAAAAACCAATAATAACAATAAAACAAATAGAGACATAAAGAACCAATATGACCAAGGGAAGGGAAGGGGAAAACTAATAACCCTATTGGGAAGTGTCTTGTCACTGCAGAAGGCCCAGGCCAGAACCCAACACAACCAGCCCCGAAACCCCCCCGTAGGGAGGGCAGCGGATGTGGCCTCGGAAAGCCCCCGGAACTCCGCGACAGTCCCTTCCCATGCACATGGTACCCGAACGCGAAGCCCGAGATTAGCATCCAAGTGAAGGACAAGCCCTCTCTCAGGTTAACGCCCAAGTTCGGGACCCCAAAATAGGCGTGCCCGGTCATAGGCGTAAAGACCGGTTATAACCTGTACCTCCATACCGCGGGGATGGAGGGTAGGACGGACCCAGAAACCCAAACAGGCAACAGCACACCGGAAAGCATAACGGCCAAGTGAAGGGAAGAAAAAAGGGGAGGGCCACTCAAAAGAGGGAGGAAGTATGTACCATAATACGTAAGGGGGAATGGGAGGCAAATGAACCAAGAAAACAGAAGCGGGAAATACAGACAAAACAAAAGCGGGGAGTAAACAAAACTGAAAAGAGGGAAACGTGCAACTTTGCAGATATCCAAAGGGATATCTGAACCCCCTCACCACGATAAGGTGGGCACGTTATTGAGGGGGATATATATATATATATATATATATATATATATATATATATATATATATATATATAATATATATATATATATATATAATATATATCTATATATATATATATATATATTATATATATATTATATAATATATATAGCATGTACACGTGTATATATAGTGATATATATATATATAATATATAATATATATAACCTTATCACTAAAATTGTGACGCAGTTTAAATAATAAATAATAATAATAATAAATTAATATAAAATAATAATAATAATATATAATAATAATAATAAATAATATATAAAATAACCAAAAATTTCATTACTTCTCAATGAAGCTTTAAAGAATTACAATAAAATCGTTGTTATCATTATTATTAAATAAAAAATTGAGACAACTTTTGTACATATATATTATATATATATATATATAATAATATATATTATATTATTTTAAAATATAATTTTTTATATATATATAATATTATATATATATACCGTATATATATAATTATAATATATATATATATATTATATAATATATATATATAATATATATATATATTAATATATATATTATATATCATATATAATATATATATACATATATATATACTGACGGATGGGCTACCTGAAAGGACCACGGGGGGGTGCTTGAGGATGGATAAATACAACAAAGGATATCGTGAATCTCAGGAAAGTGTACATGAGCATTTCATGACATTGACAAGTAATCTTTGTTCTTTCATCTTCCTTTTTCCCCAAGACTGGGGTAAAGGTGGATGACATCTCGAAAGAAAAAGAATATGACAAAAGTCGAAAAAGAAAGCCCAGCCTTCCCTGCGCCTCTATACCATTAATAGAAAGACAACATGTGCAAGTCCAGAAAATTCACCCTAAGCCTCATCGGGACCACGACGACCCTCACTAATGGCAATCGTAAGTGTATAGGGTTAATCCTGGCCCAGGTGGCCACAACCATACCCCCTCACAAAACCCGCAATTCACTCCTATTAATTGCACCTTTCTTCTCGCCTCTTGCAAACTCACATTTGCTCTTCCTCCATGACATTCCTTTACATGAACTCAATACCATTTTTTTTCTTCATCTCCAGTCCTGTCAATCTCCAACACACTCGCCACTATACATCCCCTTAACCAACCGACTATCTATTCATCCTTTCCACATGACCAAACCAATCTCAACATACTTTCATTTATTCTCTTCATTTAATCCCCTTCATCACACCTACACAACTCTCCTAATACGTTCATACCTCAATTTTATCAATTCTTCTCACACCTAACACGCCCTAGATTGTCCATCTGAACACATTAACTTTAGATCTATACTCTTATTCAAGACCAAAGTCTCACTACTATACAATAAAACAGGTACACCATACCCTCATGTAAGACCTAGCGCACATCAACACTTAGTCCCTTTACATTCACCAACGATATATATATATATAGTAATATATCATATAATATATATATATTATATATATATATATATATATATAATATATATATATTATATATGATATATATTATAATATATATGAATTTATATTATATATATATGAATAATATCAATTATATTTTAATTTCTTTAGACAATTAGTGAACAGAGATTTGCGAGGAACTAGCACCGGAGCCGCTACCGTGGCTCAAACGGTAGAGCGACGGAGTCGCATGGCAAGGTCGCGGGTTCGAATCCTAGTTCGGATCCTAGGTAGAAATAAAAGAAGTTCCCCTCCTTGAATAGGGCTATGCCCGTGAGGTGTGAACTTAAAAAAAAAAAAAAAAAAAAAAAAAAAAAATATTTTAATTTATTATTTAGGCAAACTATAATGATAATAATTGAAATGTTAAAACCGAGATTGACTTGTAATAATATTAAAGCAAGAGCATCTTTATTATTATTATTATTATTATTAGGTTAAAATATATTTTGGAATGAAAATTTTACAACAAAATAAATTGTAAGTTGTAAAGGTTATTTTGTATATATTTTAAAGCAAAAAGAAGCTCTAATGTTTTGTTTTAAAAGTTGAGGAGCTCACTTTTAGCTTTATAAGTGTTCTTTTTATATCAAGTCTTGTGAATTTTTATTTTTTTTTATTTTGAAATAGTAAGATGTTGCCAAATAGACTCCATCTTCTTCGTTGTAATTATAAAGGTAAATAAAACCTTCTGAATGAGAACAAAATGTATATTTTTTATCTTACTATTTAATATTGATTTCTTATTGGTTTAAAAGTATCTTAGATTACTTTGTCTGGTATAAAATGTTATGTAATCCATTTGGGAACTATTTTTTTATCCACATTCTTGTTGAGATCAGCTGTGTAAGCTATGTACGTGTGGCACATCATCTTTTTCACGACGCTTTTGTAATATCGTCTGCTTTACCGCTAGTTTGTGTACCTCTATTTATTATGTGCGTCTTCTGTGTTGAAATTATTTATTTTAATTAAGTAATGTTTTGTCTAGTGGTTTTTAATTAGGAATGGGCCGGATAGTGAATTAGCTGTATACAGGATATCCGGCTGGAAGTTAAAACCTGATACTGGATATCCGGCAGTCTGTTATATATACCGATATATATATATTATAATATATATATATATATATCATATATCAATATCTATTATATATATATATATATATATATATATATATATATATATATATATATATATATATATATATATATATATATATATATATATATATATATATATATATATTAGGGATGTACCGATACCAGAAAAGAGGCCGATACCGATACTCTATTTTTTTAGGTACCGATACCGATACTTTAATTAATATTATAAATACACAGTAAAAACTAGAACATTTGTGTACTGCTATGCTAAGCAACTCGGGATTTCATTCCAGTACTAACCCAATACTTAGTCATTTTATTTTCATATTTGGTTGTGCCCAAGTTATTTAATATTTATAAATTAAAATAAGTATCTTTAACGGAAATAAATGCAGAATCTAATATTTAATAACTTTTTTATGTTGTGTTTTATTCAAAAAATATTCCATTTCTATTTTCCAGTAAAGTATTAACAAAGCTTAGCTACCATTTTATGTTTTACATGATTATAATTTTCAAGATTCTTTAACTAGCTATAATATAAAGAATAAAAAAAATGAAAGAGACCTCAATTAGTCAGCTGAAAAGACAAAATAAAAAAAGACGCTATACTCAAACATTACATAATAATATACTCCTTTAAGTTAAAGTTAGTATCATTCAATACTCAAATCCAAAAATTCTCAAATTGTGATCCAAAAACATTAAAGCTTCACTAGTATTCTGCAGAGCGTTTCCTTTTTGGGGTGTTTATCATTCCCACCTACACTAAACATACGCTTCGCTCTCGACTGATGAGGAGGGGCTGATAATTATTTGCTTGCAAGCACTGATAATAATGGAAAACCTTGGCCCATTTTCATGCCACCACATATAGGATTCCCTTCTGTAGCAGATCCCATGTTTTCCGTAAGACCCTATCTCCTCTTTCACAGATTTGCAAAAATTTGAATTATCTTTGCTCCTGATGCTCTCCTTCAGTTTTTCGAATGGGGTTTTGGTTGGATTCCTTGAAGTAATGAATGTCAATGCAGTTTCGGCCTGAACTTATCAAAGTCTAAAATATATCCAAATCCTCTTCCATCTTCAGTAAGTTTATTTGCTGAAAGCCAAATCGTCAACTATCAGTGATGTTTGCAGGTTGCTGATAAGGCGTC
>JABUQX010038835.1:0-52802 GCA_015478945.1 Trachelipus rathkii
AAACCTCCCTAATAATTCTCACCGCGATGATATCAAATGGTTGTGTCTTTCTAAAGCCGAACGTCGAGAAAGGGTGAAAAGATTATGTCCTCTTTTTTACAGACACAATGAAAACACAGAAAAATTTATCGCCGCTCACAAAATTCAAATTTTAAATTTAGCCGTAGAAAGCTCATTACGTCATTTGCGAAAGAACAAAAAGGAGCGAGATTATTTTCCGTTTTCTGAGAACGATGAAGTGTATTTCAACAATATCAAAGAAAGAGGCTATTTTAAAAGAGAAAAAAGCGACCTCGATAAATCTTATTGGAATGCTGACATATTTAAGTCGTCTTTTTCTAACGAAATTTACGATCAGGAAGAAAATAAAGATTCATCCCTATATTTAATAATTCCGTCGTCTTTCGAATCTAAGGGCGTCGCAGAATTTAATTTTAAATTCTTTACGGATGAGGATTACAAAAAATTGAGTGTGGAAGAAAAACAAAAGAGTATTCGGCTGAATAAAATTCCGATCACTTGGAGTCAAATTTTACAAAGTTGCGTTGAGGAAATTTCGACTACTTTTCGTTCAGGGAAACTTGATGACGAGGACACTGATTTGTCGAATTTAATTTGGATTATGACTGGAGAAATGGTTAATGCTTCAAATTGCGGGAGGAGCCAAAAAAGAAGTCGCGGCCAACGGGTGAGGAAAGGTTATTTCCAGTTAAATACAAGAGATAATTACGGCGATTTGTTTCTTTATAACGCCGTTTTGTATTTGTTAAACCCGAGTTGCAAAATATTTTCCACTTCTCCCCTGAATTACTTTTCGCTCAAACTATTTTTTTTCCTTCGGTCGTATTACGTCAAACCGAAACGGTACGTCAACGAGTTAAAGGCTTTCAATGAATCGTATACGGTTTGGCTGCTGAGAGACGACGTTCTTAAATGTTTATTCAATCGCATGATCGCTAAAGAAGTGAATAACATTAGCAGTTACAAATCGCACGAAGATAATTTAGTAAAATGCCCAGCTTTTCCGTTAATGACTTCATCGATTTTCAATGTGTTAAAAAAGAAGCTAATCGCTTTAGATAACGCTCCTCAAAATTGTTATAAAGAGGAAATGATTCGGAAATGTCTAGTCGTTATCGAAATCTTCCTGGGTTTGGTATACGGTCTTAATTGGAAATGGATTAAATATTTATCTTATAATGATGTTTTAAATTTGATTTTAGGAGTGCCTTCCGACGATAAATTACCCGCACCGCACGTCCTCGGACTCCCTTCATCGATCCTCTATTTATTGGGATGCGATCCCATCGAATGTTACAGATTCAAGAGAAATTGCGACGATGACGAAATAGGTAAAAGTTCAGATGAGAAATGGGAAAGTTTACTCCATTACACGACGAAGTATAATAATGATAATAACAATAACACCAACGGAATTGCTTTTTCCTTCGATAAAGGATTATTTCCCTTGTTGACGGCGCTCCCTTCAAAATCACTCGCCGCATCGTCGTCTTCGTCGTCCTCGATTTCAGAAAATTATCAAAACCTGAAATTAATATTTGAAGAAGCAAAAGTATCCATAGATCAGTTTAAAAATAAATTATTGCAAGAAAATGGACAGGAACTAATATTTCCTAAAATGGAACGAGCGAGTAAAACGTCGTTTGATACTACTGGGATGTCTTTTTTCAGAATATACGCTCAACATTCGCCGTTTAATTTGTTATCGTTTGTGAAGAAAACCGACAACGGCGAGTTAAAATTTTGTAACATAGGCGACATGGCGTTGATGGCATTTTTAAAACTGCGCGTTTTATCCAAAACTATAAATATGGAAAGTAAAGTGTATTTCGTGAAGGCTTCGAGCGAATTTAAAACGACTATTCAGGAAATCATCGCGCGAGATATTTCTGATCGCGAAATCCCCCACTTATCTTTGGAAGATGCCGCTGAAGAATTCTCGCCACCTAAAAGAGCTAGATTATCGATGATAAGCAAATGCCAAAAAGCGCCGCCCTCCGAAAAGAAGAAGATGAATGCCAGGAAGTTTGATTCGACGGCGAAGGTGGAGAGTGTTAGAGATTGTAGATATAGAACTATAAACATTTTGCAAAAATTAAATGACGATGGTTGGAATAAGGGTGAAAAATCTTTCAAGGGTGAGCGAAAAATGTCGAGTGAGGAATTTAAATACGATTCCAACATTCGCTCTAAGGACTTTCATCTAAATTTGCTAAGATCGACTTCATTGAAGTTTGTCTCAGCGACGTACCTTAAAATACACGCAGATGATTATTTTCACCGAGACCTTTTAGAAGGCAATTTCGTAAAAGAAATAAGCAAGGTAAAGATATTTTATTCGGATTTCACTTATTTTCATGATGAGGTATCTGCCCCGTCTTTTTATTTTTCCTCAATCTTCCCTCCAATCAAGAACGACGAGCAAATCGCCACTGACGAGAAATAAATATGTGGGCGTGGGGAGGATTTATAGAAAGCTTTTGAACGAAGATTGGAATGAACATATTTCACGTAGGCCATTACGTAAATTTTTTAATGATATGGGTTGAGCAATTATTTTCATCGAGACCGTCGTTTAGAAAGCAATTCCAACATTCGATCACGAAAGTAAAACCAATATAAAGAAAGAAAAAAGCTCCAAATTTGCGATTGTTGAATATTACATTATCCAACGATAGTTTGTACAAATGCATTTTAACATATTATTGATTAATTAGGTGTATTTTTTTTGCTTGTTTTATGCTTTCTTCATGTTTAAATAAATCGTCAGTAAAATCACTTTTTATATTATTTTTCTCTATGGGGGGATGTTGTATTCGAAATCGAACACGTATTTATATATCAATCACGCAAATGTAAAATAAAACGAGGGTTGAAGAAGAGACTTTTCTCGGTTTCTAAAAATAACGAACATTCTCGACATGTTTTTCACTGGAAAATACAGCACTTAAACGAGATGTTGCACGATATCTACATATTTCTGTGGAAAATGGTAACCGATAAAAACGACGTCGTTAACATCGCCAGTATAGCGATTTTCTAATATGTATCGTCGCCGCCTCTGCGGTAGTTAAAAAAAATATGACCAGACATCAACATGACGGCTCTCAAGGGCGACGATCCGAGAAAATAAGAAATTTTTCATTCGACAACGTCTAGATTAAATCAGCGCGCCTCGGTGAAACGAGCTCGGGAAACTCGTGCAATGACTACCGACAACGTCAACAACATCGATCTTCTAGCGGTTTCGGAAAATTGGTTGCCTCGTCTGCTGTAAAATATATAGTCTTCCTCCAAAAAATAAAGGGATATCTACCACGCCGCTTTTCTGTACAGAGCATCAACAGCGACGACGAGTGGGCGAAGAAACTGTTAATTCGATGACGACGACGACGCTGCGAAATCAGCGTGCCTTGACGAAACGATCTATAGCGAATTCAGCGTGCTTCTACAAAATTAGCTACGGCGAATTCGGTAGATTAACAGCGCTTCTGAAAACGATAACGGAGGTCGTTACTATCGATCTCGTAGTCGTAGCGTTTCGGGACACGGGTCGCCGTTTTTCCGCGGCGGTTTAACAAAGTCTATTTAAATTTTCCAAAAAAATCGAATACTCTCGCTTCGCGTTTAATAAGAGAGAGCGTCAACATCGACACCGGCCGAGCGAAACAACCACCATCCGATACACTAAATAAAATATTTCCACGAAGACGCGACGAAAAAAGTTTAGCAGAAATTCAACGACAAAAGAATAAAAAAAATCATCGCGCCTAAAGGAAAGATTTATAAAAAAAAACAAAATTATAAATATTTAACAATTTATTTGGTTTCGAAGCATATTAAAAAAATTTATTTTTTAAAATTTGGTAATATAATAAATATAAAAATAAAAATTGAGATAAAATAATTTATATTACTTCGCTACCTATAAATTTGGTACACTACCTTCGAGCGAGTTCATTTTCTGCTTAGCGCCTTTACGAGATTGACGCATAAGAAGAAGAGAAGATATTAATTATGTTTACGAAAATAAAATTACGTCACTCTTTTACGATGAACATCGAGGAGAACGATAAAACTTCGAAAGAATCACAGGACATCCTCGAAAAAGCTCGAGCAGATGTAGAAGACCGTGTTAAGCAATACCAAGTCCAAAAAGCCTTTCCGTTAAAATGCGTTTCTATCACTAAGCCGAATGGATCCAACGCTTTGAAGATACATTCCAACGAATACGATAATAACCACCCCGATAAAAACAAATCGCGAATTGTGCCCTCGTTGGAGTGCTTGGGATCGAAACCCGATTTCGTTTCTCAATCAAATGTATGCGCGAAAGTTGATCCGAGTCTTTGCGTGATGTACAACGGAATGTTTTTTTGGGAATTTGATTTTTTGAAAGAAAACCCCCAACTCATAAATGTGCAAGATAGAAAGCAGTCAGAACTTCTTGTTTTCGATTACTTTTGCGATTTAGCCCATAAACTGAATCTCGAACTGAAAAAGATTTGCGAATCGAGTTCAACCCTTTACGAAGAAATATGTTTTTCGCAATCGGAACAGCATTATGAAAAGTTTTTCAATCAGTACAAAGCGAAAAGCAAAGATTTCCCCGTCATACCCGAAATAAAAATAAACCTCCTCAGGGAAGTACCGGTTTTTGAACCCGTCGATGAATACTCCCCGTTAGATTACGAAAAGTATAATCAGGAAAATATGAAAGAACAATGCGGCAACCAATATTTCGGTTACTACTTTTTAACGAAACACAATCTGCGAGGTCTAAAAATCGTGTTCTATATCAAAGGCACGAGCGACAATAACTACCTTTTATCTCTCCGAAATTTTAATCAGGCTTATAAGAGAATCGACCAGGCCATAAATTCTTGCGGGAAAGCTACCCGAGGGTTCAAATACGATAAAGACGGAACTAACAACGTCATGTTACCCCTGAATAGCAAAGCGGGAGGGAGCCCGTATGTCCCCGTTTTCCTGATCACGAAAATAAAATCGGTAAAACCCAAGAGCAAGAGCGGCAAAAAGGACCAAAAGCGCCGCGAGGGTTTGAACGAAAAAGAAATCAGGCACGCTGACGCCGCCGATACTAACGCCGCCGCTGACGCTGAAGTCGATGGAAACGATATCGATGGAGAGGCCGACGCTGATGCCGATGCCGATGGCGACGCCGACTCTGCAGGAGATGCTAGCCTCGGCGACGAAGCTAAATCTGATATCGACGATGCCGCCAACTCGGAAGGCGATCCTAGAGGCGACGACGACGCAAAAACCGATGATTTCACCCATGCCGACTCTGAAGGCGATGCTGGCATCAACGACGCTAAATCTGATATCGACAACGCCGCCGACTCTGAAGGCGATGCTGGCATCGACGACGCAAAATCCGATGATATCGACGACGCTGTCGACTCTGAAGGCGATACTAGCGGCGACGACGCTAAAAGCGATGATGGTGACGCCGGCTCAGAAGGCGATGGTAGAGAAGACGCTAAATTTGATGATGTCGATACTGACTCTGAAAACGATGGCAAGGACGACGCGAAAGCCGATGGCAGCGGGGGCGACGACGATATCATCAATACCGAGGCTGAAACCGGCCAGGACGACGCCGCCGAATCTTTGGTTGACAACGAGGACGAAGTCAACGACGACGCTGAATCATCTCCAGTTGGTACGAACGCCGATGGTGAAATTTTAATTGATTACGCAATTTCATCGAGAGGAGAACTTATCGAAAACACGGATGGTGGTGTAAAAAGAATAAGCGCGAGCGACGCTCAGAGGACTGAAGAAGAAGAAGAAGTTGGAAGCCATATTCTTCTTCTTTATCCCAACTCTATTTACACCAATATCGGTATATATACGAAGGAAACGTACCACCAGCTGGAGAAAAAAATCAACATCTTAGAGAAAACGAAGGCGATGCAAAACGAAAAATCGGATACGCGTTGGGATTTGGAAATGTATTTCAAAATTAAGCGTATGCTCGGAAAAGAATTTATTTTACAAAACCCTCTCATCGACTTTGAGCTAATTTGTTGTTATTTCGGTTTCGTTTTTTCCAATAAGGAGAATAACGTTTGCTTGTACCGAGAGGGAGCTAGTGAAGAAAGGGGCCACGAGATTTTCGCAAAGAAAATGTCTGATTTACAAAAGAGTATCGAAAGAGAAAGGAACAGCAGAAGCAAATCGGGTGAGAAAAAAAAGAAGAGCTCAAAGCGAAATAATAAAAATCGGGAAAGACGGGATGATATCGATAATGAAGAAAACGAGCTATCTCAAGAAGAAGAAGAAGAAAATGCGGGGCCATCGGAGAGAAAAAAGCGCGCGCTTCAGGATGAGTTGAGATCTAATAGCAAAATAATCAACCCATCATTCGATTCCGATGTCGCGTCATTATCCTTAACGAATTTGGTGCTGGCTAACAGATTTTGCGTCATCTACAACATCGCGAATAACCCCGTTCAATTTTTACGTTTAATGAAAAGTAAGGGATATGTTTTCACGGGAGATTTCTCCGCTCTATCACTAGATCGAAAACTGAGAGATGAAAAATTTTTAGAGCGGTGCGCTGATCTGAAAAGGTTTTGCGATGAAAATGCAATCGGAAGATTTTCGGTTAAAAAAATTTGTAAATCGTGCTTCGAGGTGTCGAAAAAAGAACTTTATCGAAATATAGAGGACGTCAACGATAAGAAAGAAATGGAAAACGAACGAATCCCATTCTGTCACCTCGATCATCCTCTCGCGTCTTGTCACCTGAGTAATTTTTGCTCGAGAACATTCGTTTCTCAAATCGCAAATATGTTTCCATCCTTTAAAATTTGCGATGGCGTTGAATCCGTCCACATCATTAAGGAAAACTTTTGCGTTCCGTTTAATCAATCCTTATATTTCCAACAAACCGCCGCGGAAAAAGGTCTGTATCGGAATTTATTCAATTGCGACCAGCATCGGGAAAGTGAAAAATTGTTAACTTTAGAATATAACGCATCGCTCGCGAATCTTATTAAGGGGCTGAATTATAATATTTGTTACAACGATATGCTTTTGCTTTGCGACGTGTCCCACTATTTTGGTTTCATAAAAAGGAAAAACGCTGCCGAAGAAGAAGAAGATCTTGACCGGCATGAGGAGACCCCTTTGCCTATCTCTAACCCGAGGAAGGATATAGCGCGCGGCAAGTTGGAGGAAATAACGGAAAAATTAAACGTGAGGTTATTAACTCCGAAATTGATGGACGATTTACGGTGGTATTCGCATAGAACGTGGTCACAGAGGGGTTGGAGAAACTCGATTTTCGCAAACCGAACCGGCCTACACGCGGGTTTTGACTTCGAAGACCGATACTTTCAAATAATGAGTGCAATTCTTTTCGAAGAAGGGCTACTCACCCCGTTACATCTCAATCAAATGGTCGTCAACGTTAGCGGGTATTATAAATCTCTGGATAAATGTTTCGACGAGATTGGCGGTTTCGATAATATTTCTTCCGATAAAGTGGAGGAAGCGCTGAATGTATTAAATATCGTAGATAAGAAAGAAAAGTATGGCGCCGGACTCGTTTCTAACTATAAAAAAACGAAAGGCTCGGAAAAAAATTCGAACGAAGAGTCCCGGACCCTAAAAGCAAGAAGGGAATTGATCGCGGAAATGGACGAATTGTATACGAAATTACAAAAGCAGTTTTATCCTATAGTATTTAGTGAGATCAATTGGAACGAACAAATATTTTTCATGTGCGAAAAGGCCTGTAAAACCGACGTTTTCTCTCGTTTCTAACCTCTTTCGGGAAAACGGAAAAAAAAAAAAATAGTTCGTTAAGTACCTTTTCCGTCTTTCGCAGGCGTCTTTTCCGAACAAATTTAAAAGATAAAGAACGAAGCGGTTTTCGCGAAAACAGTCCTTTTTTCCGGAATATGTATGAAATCCATTTAAAAATAACAGGAAACCCAATGACGACAAAAACTTCCTAGAGAATACCAATTCCTATAAAACAGTCGGTTCAGAGATCCGATTCTATCTCCACTGAACCTACGCAAAATAATATTCGCCAAGCACTCCAAGTAACAGATGCCGCAAAGCAGATGAACAACATCTAATGATCAAGATTACCGGGCGTACTCCACACAAACGTAACCAATACGCCACTACATCTGGCCAGATAATGATCGATAAAGAAGAAGTGATAACGAATAAATGCCGCGATATAACAAAATAATTGAAACTCAAGACTAAATACAATAGCATATATTAGCAAAAAAAAAATGCTGAGCTATATCAATACTTAACGATAGTTAAAAAATGGAAAAAACAACAAATTAAAATGCCGAACAAAAAAAAAAAGTTGGTAACTTTAGGAAAAGTAAAATTTTGGAAAAGAGAAAAACTTTCGTATTATCTCTACATTCCAACGTGTAATGGGAGTCAGTAATATAAGTGTCGATAATCTCGGTAAGTTAGCGTCCACGTAATCCGGGAAAGCGAAACCGAAAGATCTCCGAGGAAGCTCTGGAAGTGCAAACGGTTCAAGAGCGAATATGGTTATTTTTGGATTGGTATTATATATAATAACTATTCGAAAACAATGGAAAGAGATATCTTTCCGCAAAAGATCTACACCAATATTGCATCTAACCTGAAGTTAATAATAAGAACTTCCTATAATCTCGTTCCAGACCCTGAAACCAAAACTCACTAATGGAACAAATAGCGATGCGACGCAATATCATATGTAGAGAAATACGAAATCGAACAATGAGCATTAATCTAGGCAAAAAGAGTAATAATCCGTTCGCATAAAAATCCCAGGCCCAAAAACGAAATAAGAAAATTATCCTTCACCATCTGCCCCACGCATGTAGGCAGATATCAAACACGTCCCTCTGCCCACCCAAGACAAAAAACAGTAATCTGACACGAAAAAGAAAAACATCGTATCCGACGCACGCGAACACACGCTTGTTTGTATACGTGACAGATATTGGAAAAAGACTACCGATTCGCTGAACATGGACCTAACACCGACACCATGGGAGAGAACCCAAGAAACGAGCGAACACACCTAGCTATAAGATTAAAAGACATAAGAAGTGAGGACACCCAGGTAACGTAGTAGGGGAAGGACAACTTAGATCTCGACTCAGAAGATTAAGTATGAGGGATACAATCGAGCGCGCAATGTCCGGAGGGGTGTTCGGACTACACAACAAATTAAGACAGTATATATGTAATAATCCATTAAAAACATTAATTGAAGATAAGGTCGTGGCGTAGATCAAAACCATTAAGAATCACTAAAATTTCGATTCTCGGATTGTTTTTGAAAAAGAAATTAAAAAATGGGCAATAAAACTAAACTACTAAGCCAACTATAGGTTGAAAGATCGAAAACGTACAATAAGACAAAATTGAAAACAAAAAAAATAGTCGGAAAAAGAAGTGAAAATAGCAAAGCAACCCATAGATGAAGGCACGACGAGGAAGTACCTCGCCAAAGGACAGTGGATAAATAATCGAAGTACCCAAAGCAATCCATCGAGCAAAATTCTGGAAGATCAGGCAGTTTTAGGATCCCAAGCAAAGATAAAAAGCACAAAAAAAATAGGTAAGTCTTATTGGCTGGCCAAACCAGAAAACTCCATCAAATTGTAGCGCATATGGACAAAGCTTCGTTTGCCAGGCCCCCAGCTCAACAACCCGTCAGTACCACCCGAAACAACGAATCGACAAACACAACACAACAACCCATTCTCACACGCATCCAGGCCATTCACCTTGCCACCACATCCAACACACAACAACACATCGGCCTGCCAGCTTAACCTTTATGCAACTAAGATAAACTCAGTTTTCAATAACAAATATAAAATAGGTATTGTTAAGATTTTTATAATAAAAGGAAAAAAAAATAGAGCGATTTACGTTAAGAGGAGTGAAACAAATTTAACATCAAGAAGATATGATGGTATCTACGTAAATTTTACGTTTCCTTCTTACGTCGTATATTGAAGTAAGGAGAACGAAATGAATAACGATCAGTCAATAAGATCAATTATAATAAATTGGAAATCCATTTTAATGTTAGTAAAAGCGAAAAATGAGAAGAAAATCAGTTTACAAAAACGAAAAGTGAAAGTTTTTAAGAAGAATTTGAATGAACTGCAAATTTGTAATACGACGAAGAGTAACGAATCGTGATTTAAATAAATAAAAGCGGTATAACAACAGTGTATATTTATACTAATCGATTACAAAAATTATCGAACGAAAGTTGCTTTCGGAAGTGATGATAAAAGAATTTCCACGGTATGGTAATAATAAAATAACGAAAATAAGAAAAGATAATGAATACCACGGCAAGAAAGTACACGCAGAGGTTAAGGGCTGATAGAGAAAAGTAAGGATAAGAGACGCGAAACGCAAGAGTTGCCACCCCTAAAAGAGAGGATATAAAATAACCAGCGCCCGTGTTAAATCGCCGCCTATGTGTTTGGATGCTTGCAACAAATCTAAGGGCGGAGGAGGGGAGTTCTTCTCTTTACGGAAAGATCAAACAGAATGCACCTAGACCCGAGAATTTACGGAGTGGACGGTAGAATAACTCTTTCTTCATAATTACTAGAAAATAAAATTAGTACAAGGAGATGAGCAAGGAATTACGACTAAACAGAGAACACTTGGGAGAGCCAGATAAAGGCCTCCAGGCTAAACCTATAACCCTATAAATCACCTTTAAAAATAAACCAAAAGGGATAATATGAGATAATGACGGAGAACTGCAGCTGTCCTCTGTCGCAGGCTAACCAAACATGAACAGTAACAGGTCCCAACGCAGTTACCGGGTTAATTTATCAACTACCTTAAGACCCGATAAAATCGACGAGCATCTAATTCACAAAGCGATCGAGCGTATGCCGAGTATAAGTATACGTAATCAAGATATTTCGTGTGAATCAAAACGATTCGCCTTCGAATCATCAATGGGCATAAGGATGTTGAATGATCGCTTAGTTGAATGAAGTAGATCCTGCGCTGTCGCCAGCTCCCTTCTCCCCGCCCACATCCTTGTTGCGCGAACCACCGAAAAAACCCGCACCAACAGCCGCCGCACCGCGTAACCCCTCCCTTAAACGCAGTAAATAAATTATCAGGACTAAATTAACGCGCGTTCCCAATCGTTTGTAACAAACAGGCTTCACTCATCCAAAGCCGGTACGACAGACGGCCGACGCCGAACGCACGACGACGCCAGAGAATTACGAACGGGATTGTACGAACGTTAAACGAAATTAAATTAATACATGTATTGAAAAGAATTAATTTGCCAAAGAAGCAGTACGCCGACGAAATATACCGAGGAAGAAAAAAAAAGATAGGTAGTATATGAGCAGCAGTATAGGAATACTAACCTAGAATGTAAAATAATAAACCGCCTGTCCACGTTTAGCCCACAATATCACAATAAGATTGAAAAAGCATTATTAGAATAATAGGTTTTAATCGCCATATTCGAAATCAATCAGGGAACCCTAACATGAATAAATATCTAATTTGAAAATAATTATAGGAACGAAAGATGAAATACGAGTACAGATTCAATAAGATCAAGATAATTAAAAATATAAAAAATAACGACAAGAAAGGAGCTCTCTCTAGTAACCAACAAATTACGACACGCTTATGTACACCACACTATCCGGATTTATAGTGTGCCGGAAAAATACACGGCGAAAAGAGACGAAACCCCCACCGGAACGGAAAAACCATCTCGTTAAATGCCGAAGGTAAAGGTGAGCAGACCACCAAAAATAACGCCAATGCCCCCCCGTCCAACTCTACTTTCCCCGCGTGCCCAGCCGAAGTTGAAATAACATTAGCCAAAAATAATTACGGAAATGTAAGAAAATTAATGAAAGCGAAAAAATTAATATTACATTAAAGCGAAGTTCCATTTAACGCAGGAAAGTAAGTTAAAGATATTATTTAATCGCGAAAAAAAATAGAAAAATAAAAGACAAAACTGAAGATAAAGAACGCCGTAAAGCACTAACACTAGTCGCCCCAAATTAAACTCCATCGCAAACGCACGCCAACCAAGAGTACTAGGAACTCTGGACCAGAGAAAAAAAAATAGAAACTCATAGAGGAAAAGAGAGAAGATTTTATCAACGATATCCCGTGTATTATACACTAGAGAAGTCCAACGAGCAGTGGCCTCAAATCCGGTTAAATGGAAAAGTGATATAAGGTCGCGTGAAAATCCAGGAAAAAAACTTATTTAACGTCATAAAACCTCGGATAAGAGCACATTACGCGCGAACGTCAATATGACAACCGTTGGCAATGAAACGAGAAAGAGACGCACCCCGACCGCAAGAACGAAAACCAACAGACAAACCATGCGCCCTAATTCGCCCGTTGAGATCACTGCACTGGCAGGGCCTAGAAAAGTAGAACAGGAGGAAGAACGAAAGAAAAAAACGACGACGTAGCGCCCGAACGACATAAATGAAAGATTCCACATAGAAACGCGCATAATTATAGCGCCCCGCACCACCGATAAAATCGTCTAATGTCCAGACCTCAGAATACATATAGGCGAATTTCACCGCCCAACAAAGAAAACATTTTTTCTAGCCCGGAGCTGTTGTCGTGCCGCCACGCATACTATCACGAGGAACTTTTGACAATACCCGGGGAAAAAAAAGAATGGTATCGTAATAAAAGAGAAATACAAAAATCCACCCAGAAATTACAAACACCAAAACCAACGTCCAAAACGCGTACTCCCGACCTTGTCGAAGTTATGACCTTTTCCAGACAGAGTTGCGATCAACGATAACGTGCCATCTATAGCACCAAATCATCACCAAAAAACACGATTCGCTGAGATCCTAGCGAGGAAAAAAAATGCTGAGTATCGTGAAAACGGAAAATAACAAGAAAGTATTCGAATTCCATGCGAATCCAGAGACAAACGAGATAAAACACAAACGGGCATGCCGACCATAACAACCACACGAACATCCTCGAAATCCTAACCGAAGAACCAACTAAACTCTAGCCCGAACGTATAAACAGTCGTAGCAATCTCAAAAAGGTGAAGGTAATCTAGATTTGCTCGGGATGAAGCCGGATACAGAAAAGCGTAACTCTTCGCCAGAATCACCCACTGCAGTACAGTAGATAAACAAAGATAATACAGAACTTCAGACAATTTCGCACCTCGAGAATATTGAAAGATAATACTAAATACGGCTCATCCACAACGTCGTCTCGTTATTATAATATCGAACGAAATCATCTTAGAATCATAACCGACAAGAGAGTATAACACTTCGAAGCCATATGTGAACGCCAAGTTCTGGGCGCTTCGCGGATAAGTAATCCTTCCAAGCCCTGACAAGATCTTATATCTCGTCTGTTAGTATCAACCTTAAAAATTAACAGTCGAAATTTACATACACGAACAAGGGCACGCGTATAAAACAGGTCAGACTCTCGAGATACGAGTCAAGAAAAGTGACCCTCTATGTCAGCGTCTGAGTAACACAGATACCGATTAGTCAGATCTACACACCATCAGCTATGAATTTGGGCGAACATGAGCCACTGATGAGGCAAGCGTAATGGTGGGCATGTGCGACGAGACGAACAAACGAAAAGTCAACGTATGCACAAGGGCATTAAGCACTGTAAGAATGAAGCAATAAAACAAGAACGCAAGTGTCGAAAAGAACTTCAGATGGATAACGTAAGGCCACCACCGATCGACGCCGCAAGAGGTCAAGACAACAGAATCTCACCCCCAGATGGGTATCGATGTGATTAAGGTGCATATGTAATAAATTACAAAAGGAAAAGTTGATTAAAAAAACAACCATGATTACCTCTAACGCTTGCTCAAAAAAACTAACTCATTGGTCTTATTTCAGCTAGCGGCGATAGGAAAAACACGTCAACATCATTGAAACGTGTGGAATGAGATTAATGTGATACGAGATTATATGCTAAACAGGCAATGATTGATGGATGATACCGTTCAATCTCTTAAGCTCAGCACCGAGTTTTTCATGGCTCCAGACCATACGCGGTGGCAATAAACAGAAAACAACCGGGCCCGCCCCACCGCCAGGCGCTCGTTCGTCACAGGCCAACCCTAATTATAACCAGGATACTAGTCCGGAAGATATATAATTTGGATAATATAGGAATTATTCAGTAATAATAAATAATAATAATTTAAAGATAGAGGAATATAACAGATAACTGTCATCCCAGTATATAGGTGAGAGAAAAGAGGTGCTTAAACTTTATAATTCATTGGACCCAGAACACACAAATTACAGAGGCTCTATCGCCAACCAATCTTGACAACCAATAAATTAATAAATCTTCCATTATTATCTTACAAAATAGAATAACTAATAAAGAAGTTCATTGAGATAATATTCGAACTGGACTTATAATGTGCCGGAATTAATGAAATAAAAAACCATTTTTTAGTGATGAATTAATTACCCAATCAGAAACGCATTAATATAATAAGTTAGAACAGATGAGACTAATATATTAATAATTCAATAATCTTGAACATCCAAAGTAATAGAGATCAAACCGTTAAATAGACATTACCGAAACTAGATTAGTGAAAAGTTTCAATAATAATAATAATAATAATAAGTTGTATACCTCAGACGTGCATAGTCGTTTGAATAAATTTATACGACTAAGAGTGGCAATAAAATAATTGAATAATAATACTCCGGCCAAGCAGGGAACTGGCGACAGAGGAAAAGGGAGGATCGTCTGTGAGCTCGCCTTTGACTACGTGTACTCCGGACTCGCGCGTCCCCGCTAGCAACACATATGTACGTATATATGAACGATGACATGATGTTATGGTAAAATGAAGTTGTGACTGTGCTTTACTCATACATTTTCCCGTATCTCTTGCGCTTTCGCGTATGCCACCCGGGTTAATAATATTGAAAAAACACTTCTCAATAAAGAAGAAGACGTCGTGATAGGACAAGAATAGGTCCTAATAATAACTATAGCAATTACTCTCTGAATAAATACTTTCGATTTCTTCTTTTAGGCTCAAAATCTCTTTTTCCGCGCCTCTCAGTCGGGCCCATATCTGTAATATCATATAAGGTCGTTCTACCTGCTGTTTACGAGTTGGAAACACCACATGGTGTACTGACCTGATGATAGGACTGACCCTATTAAATTTAAAAGAGTATCGATGCTAAACGCTTAAACTCGACCCAGTAGAATTGAGAGTGTCTTTCTTCCTCATTAATATTCCTTTACCTTTTCATCTTTCATTCTATATTTTCAAAAGTCGTTCGGAAATGCAAGGAATTAAGACAGTTGATAGCGAAAGCCCGAAAATTCAACGTCTTCCTTGCCGAAAATTGTTATTTGATGTGCCTTGTCTGCCAGGGAGAAATCATATCTAAATCATATATATATATCCGCGTCGGCGACAAGATATCTATTCGTGTCTCGACGTACCGATAATTCCGAACAGTAAAGCAGGTCAATAACAAAGATTTTTTTTTTTAAATGTGTCATTAACAAATGCGGATATATGGAATACTGCTCTCTTTGTGTACCTTTACCTGCTAATCGCTCACACACACACACAACCCACACGCACACATACTATAAGGACCAACACACGATCAACGATTTTCACCAACAACAACCGTGCCCACACATTTACTTCTGAACGCATCCACAACACACGCACACACACACACACACACACACAGAAAAACAAACAAGCATCACAAGCACTACACACTATACAACAACCACACTCATAAAAATAAGATTAAAGCGTAACGATATTTAAATAAGGGAAAATAAAAAAAAAGGATATTGTTATAATGAAAACCGACCTCAGATTGCCGGCGTCAGTAATGGCCAGACGCTACGAACGTCCACTGCTATACTTATCAATCAACTTTACGAATTTACGCATATATATACATATAATATATAAAATAAATATATAATATACTTTTATTTTGTTATAGATATTTTATTAGTTCAATTTTCAAAATACCAAAATAGGACAGTAAAAATATAGAAGTAATAATAATATATATGTAAATACATTATATAGTTATAATAGATATATCAAGAAAATAAGATCAATTAATAAAATTATAATTATACTATATATATATATATAAACGAGAAAGTAATATAAATAGTAAATAATATAATATATATAGAATAGATAAAAGTCTCGCCGTTCGAAAAACAACAAAAAATGACAAACACCGCCGTAAAAGGTAGCAGAAGAGCCAGCTAGTACCCGCCCGTGAAAGCGAAAAAGAGAGGACTGCAGACAAAATAGCAAGGTACATGTTAAGTAAGAGAACTAACCCGAGGCAAGCCGAGATAAACGGAGCCAATGAATAAACACTAAACATAGAGACGAGAATCACGAAAAGTCGGAAGCATAAGCTCGTTACATCACACAATCAACAGCGTAACAACAACCAACAACCCTAAAATCACAATAACTCCCCCAGAAAAACACAACAAACAAAGCACATCACAAGCAAAAACAACCACTCAGACAAAAGAAAACCCAATCCCAAATCAAACATCGACGCACACAAACACCACTGCCTCATCAAATACGATTCGCGGTAACGAGGAAGAATCGGAATCAGAACCCGAAAACGGTTCAGAAAGGCGATTTTCGAAGCCGAAGCACGATCAGAAATGGTTTAAATTGCTCCAAGATTCTGTGAAAACTGCAAAAATTTTAGAATTTCACACCGGCAGGCCGAAGAAAGGTCAAAGGCGAATAGGTTTTTTCGATAACGATCGAAGAGATAATACAACCCGGACCGAATACGGCTACTATATTGAAGAAGATGATAGGGAGGACGTTGAATTGTTATGGATAGAGACGTTTTCGAGCGACAAGGTTTCTTCGGCAACGAAAATAGATTACGAGAACGGCACTAGTTTAAAAAGACGAAGATCCCGCGGCTCTTCCCGTTCACCCGAGTCCGATGTTGACGAAAAAGGCGCCACCACCGCCGCTGCCACTAGTAGACGCAAAAGGACTAAGGAAGCGTCGTCACCGGTATCGTCGATGATTAGTGGCGTAGAAATAAGGAAAGAAGAAAATGTCGCCACTCTCGCCACCTCCAAAGAAGGAGAAGAAGATATCGTGACAAAACGATCGATTTCAAAGAGAAAAAGAAGTGTCGATGATGGGGTCGGCGCTCTAGCAAAGAGAAAGAGACGAGAAATAAAACGTTCCGATCGCCCCGTGGACGAAAAGGATATCAACCCACCGGTTAGGTTAGATGCGAGATGTTGTCCATTGTTCTTAGAATCGGCATCGTTCGGTGGCGGGAATCAATCAAACGATTTAGTATGTAAAAACGTTTCGGAAGTAGGCGGCGGACGATTCTCCAAAAGGAAATCGGTAACTTGGTTCGGGGGCAAAAGCATAGTCTGGAAGAGCGGCGACATGCAGAAGAGACATATGATCAAACCCGATCTTTTGAAGACGATCACGACTCCGAACGCGGATATTTCATTCCGAGACATCTACCAGAAAGTCTGCGAGATTCGCGTCAGTTGTCAGATATTTTTGCTAGCTAATTCCTTTGACATGGATTACCCGGTCGACGACGCCATGCAGAAGAGGCACTTGGTGTTTTCTTTAAATACCGTTAATGAAAAAAGCGTTAAAACGAACAAGTTTTTAAAATTCGTTTCAAAGCTCGGCGATTTCCTGAAGTGCCGCAACGCCATAGAAGAAACGAATGATGACGACCAAGGATCGTTGAGCGCAAAAGCTGAGACCTTGAAAAGGATGTTATCCCCCCTAATCTCCTCAACAAATGATGATAGCGCTGAGAGCGAACGATCTTACGGGTTTTTCTTTTCAAAGATCTCGCAATTCGTGCGCGAGAACAGGATTTTCCCGAGATTGAAGTTGAAAGAAAATAATATTTGCAAGTCGCTGAATAGCTTTTACACGCTGTATTCTTTGCTGATGTTGAGAAGGTGTGATAAAGAACTACCCCTTTTTAGGCCGGCCAAAGAAATGAAATCCATTCGTACAAGCATCGAACAAAATTTCAACACGTTCGATGAGGATGTACAAATGATTATGAGTACACCCCTTTTCTTCCCTTTCTACAAGAGCAAATTCGGCACCCCAAAAAATGTTACGTTAAGCGTATTAGATAAAACTATTATGAACGAACTTCATTTCGATCAATTCGAAGAAAGTTATTTCCACGAGGCCTACGCCATACCATTCGATGTCGACGTCTTGGATTTGAAAAGTAGCGGGAATATTCTTAAAAAGAGCGCGCCAGAGCTAATACGAGAAACGCTCGGAAAATTAAACACCAAGAACATCTATGATCTACAGTTTATTTGCTACCATATTCACATGATTTTGGATTACGTTTCACATTACGATCCGGATACGAAAAGCGTGCTGAGGGAGTTGGAAGAGGGTGTAGATAGCGAAGGCGTCTCGGATAGCGTTCAGAGTTTCCTGCAGACGTCTCACAAAATCACCATGCCAGTAATTATGTATGAAAAAATCATGCAGGCTGTTCAAAACGATAATACCTTTTCAATCTACGAACGTTTCTCTAAATACGAACCACCGCCACCGATGAGAGATAAAGAGGAACACGCCAGGGACGATAACGCGGATAATGCTGACGACATCGAAATGTATCCATTGATGGTTCTTAGGAAGAATATCGACTTGACAGTGCGACATGAAGAGTATCACAGGAAGCTAATGATGTGCATATTCAAAGCCTTTAAAGTATTTCGTGTCGATTTGTGTTGCGATATATGTAAAAAAACTATTTTAAACCTGCAGTGAGGTGAATTTTATCAATATAAATTTCATTTTTTGTAGTTATTTATATTCACGCGTTTTGTTCTTTGTTTTTTAGTGAGTGCGTGGGAGTGTGTTTGCTAAATTCACATACCTAATATAAGCATTTTTGCTAGTGTATTTTATTCCATTTTTTGATATATTTTGTTTATACAATTATTTTATATAACTCAACTTTCATTGTATAACTTATAATACCTTATATATTTATCGCCTTATGTGATTTTTCATTTGATGTTGTATTATCATTTACTAAGGTTTCTCAATAAAACTTAAAAACACTATGGTTTTATTTAAATACTAAACATTTTCAAATATTGTAAAAAATGCAGCTTGAAAATAATTCAAAAAACAATGGTCCGATATTTTCAATTAAATATAGATTCCTTCGATTGTGAATAGGCACCTAAAGAGAGAATTTCAAGTCTCTTTTCTCGCTTTTCATTTCTGATTTCCTTCTCTTATTCTCCTCTTCCATAAGTCTACGAAATGAAAACGGCCTAAGCGAAAAAAGAATTTATAGATTGGATTAAAGGATTGTTTTATTTTTAAAGTTAAAAAAAAACAAAAACCTTTCATTGACCTTATATAAACGGTTTGATGAAGGTCTGTGTTGACTCACAGGGCAAGGGACTCATTATCTTCTAAACCTTCAAGGCATCCTTTTAAGGTTCAAGAGAAAGAGAGAATATGCTCATTAGCGAAGAGATATGAGTGAAGATGTATCTAAATACAGAAGTCACACCTATGACTAATATATATATAGTAATCTAATCACGTCGGTGTTATATTAATTGGATACCTCACTTTGTCAGATCTACCATATAAATCTGCAGTGTCAATGACTCAAGTCTTATGATATTCTACTCTTGAAGAGTGAGCTCGCTGTCTTCAGATAGTAGCAATAATATATGTTTGAAGCGCATTCTCTATCATGAGTAGTCTGCAAGGCACAATCATGAATCCTAGCCAAGATAATCACCTATATCTTCATGCACAGAGTCTCTCCTATGTAGAAGCACGTTGAGAAGCGTGGTAAGGTTCTGTTGTACTGAATCCAGAAAATGGATGCAGTACCTAGCTTTAGTAGATAATTAAAGATATTTTGATACAAATCATCAATGGTCTTATTTCCAATCAAGAGTAGCATGAAGCGTAGTGTGCCGATAGAGATATGAGAATATACATAAGTGTATTATAATTTGTATGAAGCAAAAGTTTAAAAAAAATTAAGTTAACTCATCCCTATAGATAAATGACTTTATCAAAATAAAAGGCTAGTGAGGGTGACTGTCTATTTATTAGGTACGTCGTCAATTCTCAATATAATTATTCACATAAAAAAAATAAAATAATCTACTAGAAAAGCACTAAGCGCTGAACTACACTTCAGTGCGGTGGTTATATTTCTAATTGGCTAATATGTTGAGTTACTTCGACACACGTATAATAACTTAAATTTGTATAATTAAAAAAGCAGGAAAAATGGAATTATAGATATGGTTATATTTTCTTTTCTCTACTTGAGAAATTAAATTTAGAGTAATATTCTATCAAAAAATAAAAAATTGAATTCTAATATTCACCACTACGGCATATATATTATTCTTTAGTTCGCCAGTATTTATCATTCACATTAGCTCCAACAAAAATAGTGATAATATTATAAATAAACTCTCTTCACCCTTGCTCTGCATGAACAATTTTACTTCAAATTATATTAGCTAGCGTTGATTTATGATAGTCGCATTATAAATCTACACCGTATTTATACTCATATGGTCCTTATGTTGGTTTATGGTTATGCTCCATCAAGAGCAAGCAAAAGTACATAATATAACTAAATATACATGAGACAAATTATAAAGATTTGGAATGGCGTCTTAATTTAAGGCCTTTACCGTTATTGATATTTTCGACTCCAAATTCCCATCAGCTCACAATATTCTGAATTTCTCATTTTTAAATATGCTGGTTAATAAAGTATTACTAAGGCGGTAAGGATACTTATACACATCAGCGAACTTAATACAGGATGATCGCAATGTCTATCATGTGCTGCAGTAGATCTACAAACGATAAAATAGTACCGGTCTATAATAGGTAATTGCACTCGCAAAATACATTTCACGATCATTTTTATTTAGTAATATTCTAAAACGACAGAGCCAGAATTTGGATAACCATTAAATTACTGATTACAAAAAGTATATGAAAGTTAACAAGACTCGAAAGTCAAAATCCTGACTTCATATTTAATTTGCGAAAAAAAAAAAAAAAAAATAAAAGAAAGTATGATGGCAAAAATCATAATCCATAATTTCATAACTTCTGTGAATTACAAAACAAATCTATAGTAATCTTTCTTAGTTCTATTTAATATAAGTGAAATTATAACAAAAGAACTCCCAATAAATCTAGACTCTGACATCCTTGATATTCTTTATTAAATTTCTAAAGAAGAGATAGTTAGTGTTTTATACGGAAACTCACGGAGACTCAATATTTACGCTGGAGACAGATTGATTTTTTAAAATTTGATTACAGTAAAGTGTGCATATAGCTTTCTCACAAAAAAATATAAAAAATAGAGAAAAAAAATATTATATTTAAAGAGTTTATTAATTCATCTATTGGTTGCTACAATAATGAACATAATCCATATTAAAAATTAATATCCAAATTTTTTAACAATTATTCAGCAAATAAAGCTTTCTTCGCTCAACATACGCCGGGAGGTGACCATCGCGCTCCATCAGCTTCAATTCTTCTTTTAAAGGCCAAAGCACTCGTAAATCTCTGATCAAATTGTGGTAGGGATATTCATCAAAATCCAATCCGAAAACACCTTTTTGCAAAGCATCGAATAGGCAACACATTCTTATTCTATATTTCTCGTCAGAAAATTGTTCCCTTCTTCCGTCTTCCATGATAAAATTAACAGGAATCCGTTTTTCCAAAGGGCACAAAATCCCTAATTGTACATTAGTATTAGGGCTGGGATTAGATTCAAAGCAATAACCGGGCTCTAAGTTGAAAAGACCCAATTCTGTGAAACTAAATAGTTTGTTTTTTTTGCTCTGCACGTAGCATTGCTCGCAACGCTTTTTGAGAGTTTTTGAAAAAAGCAAAATTTTATCGTAAAAGTCTAAAGTTTTATTCATTTCTACGCGATGGGGGTCAGGGCGGTTTTGAAACAATTTCTCATTATCCCGAAAAATAGTTTTACGTTTTCTTTCACTTTCGATTTCTTCTTCTATTTCCTCTTCGCCAAAATGGTCTGGTCGCTTAAAGATAGTTTCCAACTTCTCTATATCGTGAGTAACGAATACGACAGTTAAATTATCGTATATCGAGTCGTTCTTTCTTCTTTTAACCGCGTTTTTCTCTAACCAATGTTTGCGAGCGAGCTCTTTAATCAAACAAATTTTTTTCAACGCCACTTTAGAACTCGTTGTAGTTTTGACTATTTCGATGCAGTAACCGACGAGATTTTTATATTCGTCTAAAGGGCCGCAAAATGAATTCACGAAAGAGGCATCTTCGATATCTTCAGAATTCATAATGTTCACCATGTTTAGATGAAAATCAAAATAGTTTTCTGCTATGAGGTGAAAACAATCTCTGTACCCTAAAAAAATTTCCTTTTCCTCCATTCTTCTTCCCTTTGCCTTTTTTTTTATGTTGATGTTAATATAGCATCTCGCGTCGTCCCGGGATACCATTCGCAGCTCGTATTTTTTAGGCGATAGATTGTCAGGTCGGTCAACCTCAAACCCAAATTTAGGAAAGTTTCTATTTAACTTTCTCAACAAATCAATTTTTTTTTCTGTATCATTATTTATAACTTCGAGGCGTAAAATTGCGCATTCGCGTTCGCCTAACTTTTGAAGGAATATATCTCGCAAAACGAAGATTTTCTCATAGAACAACATTGTCATCGATATATTGAGTTTTTCTGTCGTCTCAGATATTGCTTCGCTTAGGACATGAGAAGATTTTGGTATTAATATTATTGAAGTCGGCGTTTTAAGAACAGAAAGAGCTAACGGGATATACTCAGCGGGAAGATAAATGTTGAGAAGTTTTCCAAAATTTTCCCCCAACCGCTTAAGTTTTTCGGATATGCAAAAGTGATCACAAATACGAAGCCACAATTGTTCTCGAAGTTTAGTTTTCGTTTCATCATCATATGTATTAAGTAGATACAAATCGTAATTTTTGAAATTCAACAACAACGAATTTTTTATCACGTTTTCGAAAACGGCGATGGAATTACTACGATTGTGTTTGTCATCATCTACTTCCATCGGCGTTTCTGGCTGGTCTCGCTCCTCAAAATGGCCATTCTCAAATTTTTCTTTAACGTCAAATGAACCGGTGATAATTAATTTTCCACCCCTTTTCTTAATAAATGGACATTTTACCTTTATCACGTCGGGGAAAAGAGTCTCGAATCCAGATATTCGTAGGCGAAAATAATCTATTTTCTCTTCACCAGCAGCCATTTCTTCGTCCTTGACTTTTCAACTGTGGATACTTATGAAAACGAGAGTCTTTTATATGAAATTAAGTAATGACAAATCCTATTTTTTACGCCATAGTCTTTTTATTATTTATTTATTTAATTATTTTTTTGTAAACGCCTTTCGATAAAAAACTATTTTCTTCTTTTATTCTAAACCGTAGCATTGAGGCTTTTAAGAAGAAGGTTCCCCTTAGGATTTTTAAATGGGTTAAAATTTATTATATTTTTAAGCGATTTATTTTTTATTATTTTTTTATACATAATTTTTACATAAAAATAGGTTGGGATAGTAACGCATTAATTCGATTTATTAAATTTATTAAACAATTTTTTTAATTTCAAGTGGTTACCTTGAAATATTTAGAAATGAAATTTTTTTTTTGATTATTTCAAAATAACAAAATTCAAAGGAACACTCAAAAAAAATAAAATAAAATTATATTAGAATTATATCTAAATTATCAAAATCGTCCATCCAAAGCAAATTTTGCATTTCATTAAAATCTAAATTTTGCCGACGTTTGGATTCTTCCTCCAAGGGCCAGATAATTCGAAAATCTTGAATAACATCCTCGCTACACCCGTCCACACCAGAAACGCCTTTCTGCAAAGCATTGAATAAGCAACACAATTTCAACTTATAATCCCAGCGCGACCGCGACGGCGTTCTTCCACTGTGCTCCGTGATAAAATCTATCGAAATGTTTATCGTTTTCGGGTTTCGAACACCTAAACGCCGTATGTTCACGGATCTTCCAGTCTGCGCGTCGATGATGCTACTCTTTTTACTGGGTTTGGAAATGCGGCATCTTCCTCCTCCACCTCCTCCTTCGCCGGCGCCGCTGGAGTCCAAACCATTATCGTCCATTTTAAATCGCCAAGTATCAGTAGCGTCTCCGAAACAGTTTCTCCGACTTCCACGCCGGCAGCATGTATCGCAACACCAACTTAGAATTTTTTTGAACCAGAAAATCTTATCGTAAAAATTTAAGGATCTCTTTATTATTTCGCGATCTTTATCGATCGGAAAAATGCTTCTTTTTGGATAGAAATTTTCGGGATTTTCTTCACGTGGACGAAACAAAATTTTGTCGAGGTGTTCTAAATCTTGAGTGAAAAACGCGATGGTCAACGTTTGGCGACCTACTCTTTCGCGTTCTTCCTTGTCGGGGGTGTTAGGTTTAACCCATTTTTCTAAAAACGCTTCGTTAGCGCGTATGGTGAACGAATCGATCAACACCAGTGCCCTTTTCGTATTCGGCGCCGTTCGTGCTATTTCAACGCAGCAGCCGATCAGACTGGAGTGCTCGTCCAAATGTTCGCGACAAGTCGCTAATGGGACATCGGGTTTGGTGAAACGCGTAACTATTTTCATTACATTTTCGTAAAATTTCTCGCCGTTTTCTCCCGTGGCGTGAGGAGGGCGACTTCCGTAGCCTAAGAAAACCTCCAAATGCTTATAGACGAAGTTCATTAGAAAACGCGTATCTGGATTAAGTTTTATCGCCAAATTGGAATTTATTTTTGGCGAGACTCTGTTCTGATCGACCAGATAATTTAATTTAGGAAATAGCCTTCTTAAGAGTCTTTCTATAATAAAATTCTTCACTCTTTTTCTTCTGCTCTCAACAGCCACTCGCAGAATCATGTATTTTCTATCGCCTCTCTCTTTAATAACGATGCTTTCAATGTCGAATCGATGCTTAGTGTACCTCAACAACTCTCTGAACACTAAATTGTGCCGTTTCGAAAGCTCACGTATCAAGTTCGACAACAGGAAATTCTCCCTCTCCTTTTTCGGTAAGAGTAGCATGACTTTTCCCGATTGCGGAACTGAAACAACGAACGGAATATGCTTCGCCGAGACGTTAATGTGGCTTATTCTTTCAAAATTATTTAATACTCGTTCTAATTCGTCGTTAATTTCTAAATGTTTCAAAATATTATTCCATAAATCTCGCTTAAATATCTCTTCCTTTTGCCGTCCTATATCCAAGCAATACAATTCGTAGTCTTTTATCTCTATTAACATCGACCTGTGTTGCTTTTCGGTCACCTCATCATGGGCACCAATAATCTTATTATTATCATCATCATCATCACCAATGTCGTCGTTGATATCGACTGGCATCGGCCTCGAGAGAGATTGCCATTGAGTGATATCTCGACCGCTATTAATCTTTTTTCCAACATCCGTGAAGATATTTCTTCCCTTACAGTTATTTTCGGCTGGCCCGTAAAAACAATTCGACAAATCGGGCCAAAAAATTCGAAAATTTAGGTTGCCCGACATACATATGT
Source organism: Trachelipus rathkii (assembly GCA_015478945.1). NCBI lineage: Eukaryota > Metazoa > Arthropoda > Malacostraca > Isopoda > Trachelipodidae > Trachelipus > Trachelipus rathkii. The sequence continues at coordinate 25,782 of JABUQX010038835.1, forward strand.
TCAAAAAATACGTTTGGTTTCTTCTAGGTGACATCACCTTGTCTTTTTTCCTTCCTTCGCTTATGGGAGTTCCTCGTTATGAGTCGATTACGCAATGCGTCCAACCTTTATACATTTTTTTTATATAATCTATAAAAAATATTTAAACTGAGTTTTTCAATAACACGATTTTTGTGTAAAAAATTACGTTAAAAACATTTTTTTTTACTTTTTTTAATTCGCTCCTGAACATTTCGATTAAAGAAACTTTATTTATATTTTTTTTATAATTTTATTTTTTCAAAATTTAAAATAATTAAAGTTAATTAATATTTTTTATCTGAGTGTAAAAATCTTCGGATTTCGCCACGCGCGCAAAAAAAGGTTTTCACATCATTTCGCATATAAGATTTAACAAATTTTTTTTTTATATTTTCCATTATACGATTTTTTTGGGGCGTGTTACTAAATAAACTAAATAATGAAAGGTAATAATTCAACCGATATACAAAATCTTTAAAATCAGCAGCATTCGTCAATGAGAAAAGAAAACATGAATTTCTTCAACGCCTGGGCGATGCAAATTAGCGACTCCCTTTATGCCGTGAGCGTCCCCCGTTCACAGCAACTGACGCATTATTTTAAACCGGAAGCAGATTTCCTCAAAGAATATTTAACCTCGAATACCGTTCTTGTCGCTATCGATCTCAGAAATTCTTCGAACAGCCTAGAAAAGATGAAAAAAATGGTAGAATCAACGAAAGAGTTTCTTGAACGATCGGGAATAGATAAAGTCTACTTGAGCAAATTCATTTTCGTTCCAAACGTCGAAGGAGAAACGAAGACGAATTCCTTAAATGGCGTCCGACGAATTCTCCCGGTGTTAAGAGAAGCGAAAGCCTCTTCCCCAATGTTCTTATATTCTAAGTTACTAATTCACACTCATAATAATCTGACGATTGCAGCGAATAGAGATGAGACACGAAAATAATCGTTAAAAAAAATGTGCAACAACATTTTTTTAGAATGTATTGTGTCGATTTATAGGATTTAATTATTAAATTCGATCCATCATTTATTAGTTCACAATTATTAAAGCTTGTAAAAATAGATAATGATTATAATAAGGAATTGGCTATATAACGTGTAAAAAATTCAAATCGAAGAAAGACCTTTAATTATCAAAATAGTGCACACAATTAGAGAAACAAATATTTTATATTCTACTCGATTCCTTCTGTGTCACGTGAACGATCAGCCACAAGACTCAAGCTAGAGGTAGACAAATAGCAACACCACTCACGACCCTAATGGAGAAGAAAATTTGACCTACTACAAGGACATGTACACAGCGCACACACTATGAGACGCCTCTTTATCGACGAATAGTGGTGACAAAAGAAAAATTACACAAATTTTCAACTTATGCACACACGATAGATCCTGGCATTATATCACTCTCTCCTACCCTATATTGAAAGAGTGTTGGAGAGTGAATTGACACAATTGCACAAAGACTCGTGCTGGTTATGAGAGGTATCGAGCAATTCTCTATAACGATTATATAGTGAGGCACCAGGAAATATCTTACTATTCACCCCATACGTTAGGAAAAACGCATAAACTGAGGGTACTATAAGGTAAGACAATACTCTCTCTCTCTTTGATCTGCAGTCTTAATCATCATCGAGCTGTAATGGAAAACACGTGCTCAGATATACTCAGAAAACGTGTACTCTAAATAATAAAAAAATATATAAAATATATTGACACCAGCGCACTCTAGTATGCTCATGCTCATTTTACTTGATAACAATATATAGTAAAGATATTAAATGAATACGGACATTTGTATCTTCCATTATAATCTCTGATTATCTGGTGTTCGTTGAACTGACAACGAATATATATTAGTAACGTCGGGTATCGTATATAAGCCAATCGTATCTGACTCACGAAACTAGTATAAATACTAAATTGTTTACTTTTCTGAAGAATGCTCGTATAGGTTATGTACCGCCGTTCTTTATAAAAAGGAAACACATATCACTCCATTATCTACCTAGTTATTATACTATCTTCGCACATATTATCTTGAGGTACTCGCACGGAGAGTATACGACATTCGATAAGGGGATATTTTAATTATTCGAAATATATGCAACAATAACAGATTGGAGGTGGGTAGACTAGCTGTTAGTTAGTACAGATAATGATGATTTATTTCTTAGCTAACTCACCACACAATTAAAGGTATATCTGACCTTGGTTCGACTAATTTTAAATTAGAATAGATCATTCACTTGAAGAAATACTTATAACTCGAGTTCAGTATGCTCTACAACGGCATTCATAGGAATTTCCAAATTGTACCATACTAGCATGAGTACTCTATATGAATGTTGCATGCTGCTTTATTTAGCTATGATGTGCATGCTTGAGATCTTACTATCTAACTCACCTTTTATCAGTAAGGAAGGAAATTCCCAATCTCTTCTTTCGTAAACTTCAAGAGCATCAGTTCTACTCACGTGCACAGAAATAAGAGTAGCTCCTACTTTTACAAATTAGTTACAAAATAATAACAACATAACTGCACAACTTGGCTTTAATCTGCTACTTGAACACACAGGATGTAGAAGTAGTTATCATAAATTCAAATTTTAAATATAAAATAAATTACGTCTTTGACGTATCATTTATTCTACTAGTTTCATAATCATAATATACCAATACGATCAGATCGATCATGCTACCGCTATCAAAATAGTAATATATTAGGTTTCTTCAAAAAAGAATACTTGCACGCCAAGAGTGGCTCTATTGAATTGCTTTGTAATTTATAATCCTTCATCTCGTAGGTTCACGTTAAATAGGATTTCTGGCGTTGAAGAGTATTATGCTCCAGAGGTGTGCAGAATATATATTTTTTAGTCGTCATACTAATTATTGCGAAATCACTGTGTGGGCAATTGAGAACTTATTGGAGATATTGTTTCATCCAAATTATTTTAATTTAGAAGAAATATTTCAAAACTTCTGAAAAAGCTTACTTGAAAATTGACTACGTTGATTATTTCAAGTTACCTTTCAAAAAAATTAAATTTCAAATGAGTACGGAAAACTATGGGTACTCAGTAAGTTGGTGCGTTGGTGTAATTAGATGTAGATCTGTTGAGAATAAATGAGTCTAAATTTTACAAAAGAACATATGGATTCACATGCGTGCCCACCACCATCTTTTTGAAGACCATTATTCGGTTATCTGTGACATCTCCCGGAACTATCCAAAACAAGCATATAATGCAAGATTTCACGCGGATTTATCAGCGAGTTATTAACTCCGAGAGCGCTGACCTATATCACTTCAGTATTGTAATAATAGCTGTATACAAAGCTATGCCAAGAGGCTAAGTGTCTTTGCATATTTACAATATAGTCAATACACTCAGAAGTGGTGGACATATTCCTGGTGCGGAGCCACGAGCAAAAATGGGGTTGAAAAACTGAGAATAAAAATGTAAGATGAACTAAATTCTAGGCCCAGCCCTAATAAATTATTACTCTACATGCACAGTAAAAAGAACGTCCTTACCCATTTGTAATAGCTTCTCACTATAACAACTCACCGATCAATCAGAAACCAGCGCTTTTAAAATTAGAATAAAAAGTTTTTGAGATTTCTTATTATTTAAGGACTTGAGCTCTTTTTTTGCATCGCCTCAATGCGACGATGAGGCCGGGACCGGACCGAAACATTTCGCTGAACGAGCTAGCCACATTAACTAAGTTTGAAAAAAAAGATAATTATTAATAATTCTCGTCCGTTAAAGTTCGTTAAAAATTTAAATAATCTAATACGAACGTGAAAGGAATCTTTACAGCTTTACTTTACTTTTTCAATAAAATTCGCTCAGTTTCGTATAGAGCGAGAATTAGAGTATTTTCCGAGTTTTAGCGAATGAAAATAATACAATTTGCTAGAGGTATACCTTCAACAGCTTTATTATACTCGCTCTATATCTCTTGCATAGAATGTTGAAGATGATGTCACGATATTAAAAGAATTTAACCTTTGAGTATTAATTTAAGCCAAATGGAGCCAAAGATAATATTGAATTTCACATATATCGTACAAGCATACGTAGTGAGCAAAATTTTACTAAACAACGTTTACGAGAGTGAGGACGTGCAGTAATGATTATAATATTATTATGACCATCAGTACCAATTTTCTCCCTTTATTTATTACATAGAAACTAAATAGATCGTAGCAGCCTCTAAGATGAGATCGGACATAGTTCATATCGATAAAATGATTATAATAATTTCACGTCGAGGATTTCTAAGGACAAGTTACTTCCTCGAGGTCTATACGCCATTAAACACATTTGATGTCGTAAAGGTTGAATTGAGAGACGTAACGGCGAAATATTGAAAAAATGAGATGCCGGATTTTATACATAAATCAGACGCTCGAGTGATAAATTATAAATTACTAGATTAAACGTTACTACAATCTCCAGCTTTTTGATATCTGATCCATATTTCACATGATGGATTCTCAGTCGCTCATATTACTGATAATCACTCTGAACGTCAAAGCGTTTCTAAAGAAGTTGAGAATACAGTTGATTGCACGGTAAAAGCGATTGAAATACTCGAGATTAGCGTTTAGTATAGGTTCATTGACAAACATATCTTCACTCACATCAAATATATACTCAATGCCTTATATAATCTCTTGTATTAGATTAATAATTTGAATAAAGGTTGACAGGTAATGAGTAAACAATAACATATCCATAAGTTCTCACTGACTTTGAATCCTCAAATACAAAACCACCGCCTCCATATAGAGATTAGAGGAAAAACGGGAACGTCCAGCGACCGGGAACACGAGTACGACGTAGCGGCGGTGGCTCTAGGCGATTCTGAGGTGAGTCAGACCGGCGACGACGAAGAAGAGGACGAGATTGATTTCGATAAATGTATCCACTATGATGGTTTTCATAATGAAAGAAGAATCTCTTAAGTAGCACTTACAATGGTAAAAAATACTCAACAAAAAGTAGAGAGAAGTGTGATAGATCATTAGACACTGAAAAATGTCTCCCGTCCTTAATTTTATGTTGTGCAGTATATGAAGTTAAATAAGCTATAGTATCCACGTGATGAATATGTAGTAGTTACTTTGATGTATCAATTTTTTGGCGTCATTTGTAATTACATGCTAGTCATTTGTATATTGGTACATAAATAAAAGGTAATAGACTGTATATAACGTCGATTTCCAGGATTTTCAAGTCCATAAAAGTTTGTTCTTTTTGCTTTCATTAGAAGAAAAACCTTTGACTTTGACTTTAATGTTTAATGCGAGCATTAGGATGTTTTCGAAATGGCATAAAAACTGTACAAACGATAATAACAGTAATATATACTTAATATATGTGTTACATTATATTATAACTCTTGTTTATTACGTTAGGTTTTTATTTAAGATTGTAGCACCGTTAAGAAAAAGATTATCGCTGATTATTACATAACTACGAGAGTAAGTATTAGGAAAAAAAACATAATCTTTCATATCGTAAACATATTTCAAACTTTCATTGCACACCGTTTACAATATTAGATATAGACAAAATAATAGAACAACAAATAAATAAGCTTAAACAAATCGAATAACTCCAAAAAATCTTGCTTTATTATTTTATAAGTAATAAATGATAGGTATAATATAATTCTGAATCACCTTTAGATTTCAACGGTACGAGCTGGCTGGCGTCTAGGCTTCTCTAAAGCTTTAACAGTTGCTTTAAAAACCCTTTTCTAAATCATAGTTTCTGATTCTTTCTTTTTTTCTTCCTCCATAGAACTGCGATAACGATATTACACCAAGAGGAAAGTTAAAAAAAAATATATTTTGATACATTTAATTATAATTAAATTAATTACGTCATATATATAATATAAATATACAATAACTATATTATATAATATATATATATTATATATATATAGTATAATATATACTGATTGATCGTATATCGAGGAAAATATTAAGAAGGCGCGTAATTTAGTGGAAATAGTTAAATATAATAATAAATAGTATAATAATATAATATATAAATATAATTAATAAATAACTAATAATAATAATTATAATAAAAATATATATAGAATCTTAATATAATATTAATATACACTTCTTTCACCGGTCTTTTCTTCGGAGCTGTTTTATATTAAAATTTAAAGGCTTTTTATACAGTTTATTCAAGCTATTGTAGGTTACAATATCTCAAACTCGGTGATCTCGTGAGATAATCTTTATAGATTTTTGAAAAGATAATGGAATATATATCTTATTTATTTTACCTTCTCTTATCCAGCACACTCCTATACTCTTACTTAGTAAATTCATCATAACCTTTTCTGCGTCAATCCCGGTTAGACTGATTGCGTCAAATCTTCCAAATGGAGAGTTCGAGTGGAATTTACGTACTTATACTTTCGGCATGAATAGTTCAGCTATATATAGATTATATAAATAATTTCAATTAAACAATATATAAATGCTCAGAGAATCTTAGTAGTGGATAACTATTAAAATAATTCAGATATTAGTTTTCTAAAAGAAAAAACATCAACAATAATTAAATATAAAATGTTTAATATTCTACAATTCTGTGTTATAATTGTTCTTGTGGTTCACAAGAAACTTTGTATCCACAAGTAGAATTATATAGATAAATTATATTTATAGCTAAATGATTTTTCATTTTTTCTTAATATAAATGTTAACTAAAAATATAACTTGAGGAAAGAGTTTAAATATGAAGTACTCACTTCTAACAAATGCTTACGTCTTTATAAATATCTTCTTTCTGCTTATTTATAGTATACAACACGAATGAGTAATAAATCCTTCTTCAAAGAACATTTTTTGAGTAAATTATAACTAGACGTTTATAATAGTTCTTTTACCAATGCGTCTGATTACAAATATGAGTGTTGGAAGGTCGGCTTTGGCGTGGTTGGGCTTGGTTGGTTTAGGTTACTCGTATTGCATTTATTAAAGCAAGTGATTAAGAAAGACCGCCTCCCAAAATAAATATTCAAGATGATCTCGTATTGAGCATTTTAAAAAAATATATCATTATCAAAATTTATTACTCGCATTATGAGGCATACTTACTGACCTGCCCACTATATATCAAGATTATTATTGTAGCTTATTTCATAGTTATACCCCAAAAGGAAGTGAATAGTTGTTATACTATAATATCATAATATAATAAACTTTCCTATGATTTTTCAAGAAACAACACGTAACAATACTTAAGGTTTCATAAAGTAGAATTGAGTAACCTTAGTTTTCTTTTCTTTGAACTTATCTTGAATTTCTTTCAACGCACAACATCTATACTCTGGTATAATTATAATTTTATTGAATTAAAATAAAAATTTTATAATATTTTAAAAACACTTTACTACGAAATAATATTATAAATAAATAACTCATGATTTGTTATATAATTATTTTTTTAGGATAAGATATCCCACACAATTTATAATAATGTTACACATGAATATATTTTATTTTGGTGCATAATTAAACAAATAACAAGCAATTCACATCTCAAAAAATAATGTATCAATATATTATTCTTAAATTTAGTTTAGTGTAAGAATATAAAGCTTTATCTACGCTGCACTTGTATAATACTTGAGGATAGGTATGTGCACTCATTTCGAGCGCCTATATGCTTTATACGTGAACTACTTCTTACGATGAGAGCCCAAAGTAACTATCGTAAATTCTCTCGAGAATTAAAATATAGGTAATAAAGGAGAGCGTCAGCACCATTCTCAGAAATAACACATATTTCTGCAAAGTAAGATTCAGATATGTGAGCAACAACATTCTAGTGATATTCTTAAAAATTTCTCGTCCATAAAATTGTTTCCTCGGTCGCCCTCTTCCATGATATAAAAATTCACATGAAATAATATTCGTTCTTATCTAATAAGTGAGTATAGACTAAAAGGATTCACCTCTAATGCTGATATTACATCGGTGGGACTGGTATTAATTCACTAAAGCAGTATACCAATCCTCTTAACATTATAAAATTGTCAATTCAATATTATAGTCATCAACAATAACGTAATATTTCACTATATGTCATACCTTGATATCCATATAGCACGAGAATACCCGCACAATCTTATTTTTGGAGATATTTCAATAAAAAGGAATTTAGATCTACTATACCCCCTAACCTACGCCGATCCACCTAATAGGCCACCTTTAATGGCTAGGGATTGGTAAGGTCTGGGCCCCTTTTAGATATTCCATTAAGTCGCGCATAAGGGTAGTTAATCATCCTTAATCTCTTTCCTCTTATTCTTTACTCCTTCAATATTCTCTATTCAGTGAGAAATCGATTTGGTCGCTCAGATTTTCCTCAAATCTTATAATTTAGTCCATCCTCTCACACTATCGGCTGCGGTAACGATCGACTCTCAATTATATATTAAGTACGTGAACGAATTATATCTTACTTTAACCATCTGTCATTTAACGCCTAGTCAGATGTGTTAATAAGCTCGGGTTCTCTCAACATAAGTGTTATTGCGAGCTTATGTTTTATCAAGATAAATATAGTTTCAGTCGAGCTACCTTACTCGGAAATGCCTTACTTGTCTCTCTCATGATAAGTCTAATTTCAATGCTCAAATACGACTATGTACTATATTAAATAATTATATTCTCATAATATAGACTCGATTACTCAATTAAGTGATAATATAATATCTCTATACGAAAGATATATTCGTCGATATCTTTTAAATTCCTAATTATTTTTAGAATTTTTTCGATATGAAATTTTCGTAATGAGTCTTTATCTACGTTCTTACAGGTAGAAAGACTCAAAGTCATCTGAGTATATCCTTATAATAAACACTTCAAATACTTATTTCTCAAAACTTCTTCCTACCTCTCTTTGCTTTTACGCTAAGTGATAAAAGTTGACATTATTATATTTGCCAGTTATATACGTAAATATAATATATAAAAACATCGCTGAATCGTATATTGAGGGCCTAATATGTTGCGTTCACTTAGGTCGTCGATTTCGAAGTTAAATTCTGGGCAGGAAGATTCCAAATGTTTCATCAAATCAATTTCGTTACTTTTCTTAGTGGTAACCGCGAGTCGTAAAAAGGCGCCTTCGCGATCGCCTAACATTTGAAGAAATACATTTTTCAAAACGAAGATATCTTCATCAAACAATTTCGTCATTATCATGTAGAGTCTTTGACTAATCTGAAACATCAAATTGTGTAGGAGACGAGAACACTTCGGTATTAATACTATTAACGACGATGTTGTAGGAACGGAAAAGGCGAACGGTATATACTCTGCGCGCATAGGAAAGTTGCGTAGATTTTCAAAATGTTCTTCTACGCTTTTAAGTTTTTCAGAAATACTAAAGTGATCGCAAATACTGCTCCACAATTCTGTTTGAAATTTGAAACTCATTTCCTTTCTCATACCCAGCCGATACAAATCGTAATTTGTGATATCCAACATAGCGAATTTTTTGTTCTTCGCGCTTATGGAGACGGCAGTGGCGTTACTATGGGCGCGTTCATCATCGATTTCCATGGGCGTTTCTCGCTGCTCAAAATGGTCATTCTTAAATTTTTCTTCAATGTCAACGGTCTCGGCGATTATTAATTCTTCGTCGCTTTTGTCAAAAAATGGGCATTGTAAAGTACAACTGGGAAAAAGAGTTTTAAATCCAGACACTCGTACGCGTACATGATCTGTTTTCCCTTCTTCGGCCACATTTCTTACAGCCTGATTTACCGTTTAAATAACAAACTGCTGATGTCTCGAGAGTATTAAAAACACATAATCATACGATTCATTTCACTTACTTGATGTTAGTTTTTGAGATACATATTGTAGTAGTGGGATATTCAATTATATAAACTTTCTCATTGTATATGTGAATATTCAATTATGATTGATGTATAGTTTATTAATTTATTATATCATTATTGGTGTGTTATAATCTAATAATAAAAAAATAAATAAATAACTAAATAAAAAATTAATCAGATTTACTTTATCCTTTCATGGATTAACGATAAACTCCAAGGATTTTAGTTCTCACAAGTCGCTCTTTGTATTATAATTATTATATACTGAGGAAAGAGTGAGAATATGTGATATAAAACTACGGGATGTGAATACGCTTGTCTTATGATTGATGATTTGTATAATATATATACATTATACCCATATTTAAAAATGTTTATTTCACACTAGTTAAAAACATCATTTATGAAAATCCAAATCAACTCAATATAAGAAAATGATAGTAAATAGGTAGAATTCATTATCTAAAATGTAAAGGTAACTGTTACTCAACCTCAAAGTAAGCAAAACTTAATTCATCTAAAATATCCTAAATTTCGTATGGACTGAGTTTTAATATCTTCCTTCATTTTAAGTCCAGGATAATCGAAGAATCTTGCAATTACTCAATTACACACGGATGAGTTTAAATATCGCAAATAAAAACGCATCTATTTTTAGCATACACTGCATTCGTAATTACAGCAGCAACAACTCTTCAATATAATTAAAAATGATAAAATCCCTGATTTGGAACGCAAACGCCTCTCCTATTTACTCATATCTCTCACCAGTGATTAAAATTTATCGAAACGCTTTTTTTCTGGGAGTATCGAACCCCCAAACGTCTAATGATTCCGTTGCTGCTGTTGTCACCATCGATGTCGTAATTGTTGCTCGGGCTAGTTTTACTGTTGCAATTGGAACGTTGACAACGAATTTTACTACCGCTTTCCCCCTCGAACGTATTATCGTTTATTCTCGATTGCTCAGTATAGCTCAAGAAATTTTTCCAACCCTTACGCCCGCAACATTTATCACAACACAAACTTAAAATTCTTCGAAACCAGAAAATCTTATCGTAAAATTTTATGGTCCTCTTTATTAATTCGCCATCTCTTAGCGCGTCGATTCGTCCTGAAAAACGCGTATTCCTCGATAAGGACTTCTTCTGGCTTTTTCTTCGACCGCATCCTCAACCTCCGCGGGACGAAATAGAATGGTTTCTAGGCGCTCTAGATCTTGACTGAAAAACGCAACGGTCAACGTACTGGCTCCCACTCTTTCGCGTTCTTCTTTATCGCTGATATTTGGCGTTACCCATTTTTCTAAATATGCGTCGTTGGCGCGCTTGATAATGGAATCGATTAATTCCAGCGCCGCTTTCAAATTCGTCGTTCGCGCTATCTCGATGCAGTAACCGATCAGACTCGAGTATTCGTCCAAGCTATTGTTGTATAGATTCGGTAATGAGGTATCGGGTTTTTTGGAATTCATAACCTATTTAACCCATTATACACACATAATTTCGTGAAATCATATATCATTCGGCCGTTTGAATCGACCACCGCGTAATAGCGTTTGACGGCGCAATTTTTCTCCTGTAGCTACCCTAAGATAATAAAATATATACTCATATTGTGAAGTTTGCTGTATTACAATACACTGCTTTTCATTATAAAATGCAACGATTCTGGATCAAAGTCTTTATCAGCGTGAGTGCATAAATTATTATGTACTTCACATTATTATTGGCGCCTGACTTTATTTCATTCGCGATACGAGACCACTATGATGCTTAATATATTGGGAGAATATGACCTGATTATTCAAGCACTGCCTACCTATCATTTATAAATCGTTATTACTTTTTTCGTTGCATACCATCAACAGCTTATACAACTCTGACTATAAATAACATAATACATACATTATATTTTCACTATCATCATTCACGGTTATAATAACGTAGTACGGTATTCCTTCCAAGGTCATGATCCGATGCTTTACTATCACGTAAAACACTCCAATTCAATATTTTCTATATATAATCAGACCATAAATTGTTGATACCACGTTTTCGAAAAGAATTAATAATCTAATTATTATAATCAACTCACTAGGTATAAAAGATCATTAACGTATTTTATTTTCTCATCTATAGCGTAAGTGATAACATGATTTTCTCACGATATCGTACGGTCTAGATAAAAAAACGAATCCAGGGATATGCTCATCTTGTACTCGAGATGATCAACCGTGGTTTATTCTTCAAAAAACTCTTATGTTTAAAAATCTTCTTATATACAGTCGTCGGACAATTCGATGAGTATTTTTACAAAATTTCATTTATTCCATAAATCTCTAAGACATTTTAATATTATTATTTTTGCATCTTTTCATACCACCCAATATTAAAATCAATACAATATTATCGTAATCTTTTATCTCTATTTAATTAGATATAATCGCAAGTTACTTTCTTTATTTCCGTCACTATAGGCTTTATACAAAGGGCGGCTGACTATTATCTACGACGCATTACTATGCGTCGTGAGCACTAGTCAATCCTATACTATAGAAGCTACAGTCTGTCGTGTCGGATTTATATGGTGTTCTCTGTCCGGCTGGCTGCACGGCGCTATATTGAAACTTGGTGGGTGGAGACACACATAATGCGAGCGCGAAAATAATTTCTGCTTCGTTAAGAGAGAAAATTTATTGGCAAACACCAAAGTAGAAAAAAAGAAAACTCACGCGAGCATTTTGTTGGCTCTCACAATACAAAGAATGTTGAGAAAAAAATATTGCTGTCCACCACAAACAAATACGTATTGAACTGACTGTGGACAACATAGTGAACTACTATAATTTCTTAGAGATTAAGACATTTCTTACCACTGATCAAATAAGAGTGATAGCACCCATCGTTTTATCATTCTTATCTTTAGTCTTAATCTAGATACTCGACGCGCGCCCGACGTTTAATACCCGTTTATTTGGATCTCTCAAGTGAGTATATATTATTCCAAATACACTTATATGCACACTCCCCAGAACTTCAAACACACAAATCACGCGACCACGCACGTCAGCTCAAAACCCAGACACTGCCTCATATTATCGTCTCCCCATCCCTACTCCCGGCTACTCTCGTATTCGTGAGTAGCAACACTCGGTCTCTCAACTGGTTTCTCACTTAATACACTTCCGATATTAATTTGACATCTGTCACTCGTATCTTTAAATATAAAGCCAACGAGCAGGGTGGGGAATTTCCTCTCACAGTATCAATAAGGATAATATCTCGCTCAGAACTTAAATTAGTTCCGGGGATGCCCGCTCGAGATACTCTCACCGCCGTTTCACGCGGAGTAGAACGAGAGACCAGAAAATGATGCGTAGTGTAGTAAAATAGGATGGTCCTCACCGTGAGACCGAAGTCAACAAATAGAGACCGGAGGGGGATTGCATTGTATACCCTTGCTCAAGTAGGAATGATAGACCACTACGCGTATCGTATATGGCGAGGACTCTGATAGATTGAATCTATATTATTGTATATTTTGACCACAGATCCTTCGTCCGTGTGATAATCTTTTCACGGTTGGCTACACACCTTATATCGATATACGCAATTTCTATGTAACGAGAGAAACAGTCACTCCGTTCTCACAGCGCTCCCTCGAAAATGGAGATACCAAAGATGTCTCTGAAGTCCCGTCGCAGAGTAAGCAGGAGCACACCGAACTGCACACGGGATAGTGCACGAATCGCTAAGTCCAACGAACACTATGTTCGGTCAATATCAACACCGCGTTATTCATAAGGAGCAGCCGCCCTTGATACCCCCGTCGACCGAAATAATAAACAAAATAAGAAGATTCAAGAGTGCACATACAGTTAAGAAGATAAACCAGAATTAGAAACCGTGTAATAGTGAATCGTTGTAAAACTATTGGTGTACACAATTGAAGGATGGGAGCTGTGCCCCTCAGAAAAAAACGCATTATGAAACATAATTTTTAAAATTAGAAAGTTATTATAGGAATATGACACACACATTGTGGAAAATATTTCCTCGAACACATATTACGTCTAACAACTAGAAATGAGGGTGTTTTAAAACTCTTATAGCGAGAAGACACATTAATAACACCAGACGGGTTACGAGCACTCGCTCAGGCCTAACGCTATATTCAGCGTTCTGATTTTCGGGAGCTGCACCCACACAGACCGTGGAGGAATAGAAGAGTGCCATGCTGACTAGAGCATATCGCAGATATTAAAAGAAAACGTAATTTTTCCCGTTGATAGAGAATCACAACAGTATCGATACGGAAGTATTATTCACGAAACATCGCAGCGAAACACAGAGACATGTGGACGGCGTTTGTAGGAAATATTATTGAGAGTTACACAGTGGTAAGCTCTAATTTGTGACTCAAAACACTAGTTTAGAGTGAGTGTGTGTGTGAGAGAGTGTATGATAAAGAGAAATTAGTTTAAAAAAAAACTAATTTTGTATTTAGAGAATATATATAAATAATAGTTTAGTATAATTTAAATGTGGTAGTGTTATCAGCTGTGTTGTAGAAAAGCATATCTCTGAGATATATATAAGACATAAAATAAACTCGAAATTTTATGATAGGTAAATGGGTCTCTGCTTGTAATAAGCTAATTTTCCCCAATTACGAGCATGCGGGTTTCACACGAGTGCTAAAGAATTTGCGATATATTATAATAGAGCAGCAGCCCCACACACCAATATAAGCAAGTAATAATGTCAGCACAATTCAAACTACTATCAGCCGCTGCCAACATCGCTGCATCCCAGCATCGCCGCATGTTCTTATATATATGAGAACCTATCTCATATTAGGAGAATGTGGAATTTCAAATTTTCCTATTAGTGCTACGGCAAAAATTGGCCCTCACGCTACGGGTGTGTAAACGGCGAAAAATATGTCTCACGAAAATATTGTTGAAATATTGGTATTATAGGATTTCCAATAAACAAATAAACCGGAAATAAAACCACTTAAACTACATACAACCTCGAATCTTAATTTATTGAAACAAACTCATATAGTCTTGAACGAATTTACTATCCGTGAGTGTGTGTACAGAGTTAACTGCATCTGGAGATATGCACATATATTTGCTCTAAGTATCACGCTAATCAATTTATTCGTATTACTTTTAATGTTTTTGTCCTTCAAGATTAAAAAAATTATATGCTATATTATACCATTCCCCATATTAATCAGAGACGCGCTCCGGCCTAGAATCGAACAGATCAATATAAGAAATCAAACAACACCCAAATACTGCCCCTCCTCCCACTCCCATGATCTATTGGATCTATGGCTAATTACGCCTCTCAGTTAAATATTCTCAACTGACTATATAATAGCAAGAGTAACACGCAAGTATCGTGGGGAGAGCCTAAGATGTTAACTAGTTGTAGCGATGTTAACAACATTGAGACAGAGAATATTTACATGTCTCAATGTATCTAAGATATAGCTGGAGCCACATCACGGAAATATATAAACATCACAATTCGTGATTATCAAAATAGACCTCCTGCTTCACGAGTGTAGGATTATGAAGCAGTGCAATTGCACGCGGCGATAAGTCTGGCAACTGTGAATAAAAAGCCTAATAAAGAAGGAATAGTTCACATAACTCACTCAGAGGCAAATACGCCGACCTTTATACCAGGTAACCTTACGCACGAATCCGACGCCTGAGAAGAAATAAACGAGCTGGCAGCGAATAATTATAGACACAAGAGATCCCACTCACAAATTATTACGATCAAGCATAAAACATAGTTTCAATGTGAGTTATTTCACGAAAGCAATTACTTATTAAGAGAGTGTATAGTCGTTTTTCCGAAAATCTTAATATATAATATGTCAGTATCCGTCTAACGTAAATGGTATGAAGTCAATAATTTCACATTATTACAGCTATACATGAGCAATCGAGAATAAACGATAATACGTTCGAGGGGGAAAGCGGTAGTAAAATTCGTTGTTCGCCGTTCCAATTGCAACAGTAAAACTAGCCCGAGCAACAATTACGACATCGATGGTGACAACAGCAGCAACGGAATCATTAGACGTTTGGGGGTTCGATACTCCCAGAAAAAAAGCGTTTCGATAAATTTTATCACGGAGATCGGTAAAAGAGAAGAGAGGCGTTGCGTCCAAACAGGGATTATTATGATTTGAAGTTGTGCCTGCGGATTCCGAAGCGTTGCCGCTCAAAATAAAGGTGTGATACAATATCCTATTTGGGAAATTAATCATCGAGTGTGAACTAGGGACCTATAACCTAATATGCATTATCTGTGACCAACGAATGATTTCCGAAATTGTGTCATCACTGCTGCAAAGCCATCATAGAGAGTATAGTGTAAGAACTCAACGTCTAAACGAAATTATTTATGATTGATGAAAATTTCAAGTTTTTAATTAATTTATTTAACAGTATATATATTTGTAATATCAATTTTATTTTATTTACATAATATCCTACATTATAAACATTTTTTATTCTTTCCACTAGTCAGTAATAAATGCTTATATATTGAGCATGGTAGCACCAGATTCTCCACTTCACTAACATGATGATTGTAAACATAGTGTGACATAAATAAACATCATTATTTGGAGCTCTATGGATGAAACTTTTTAAAACACAAATCCCAGAGACAGTAAAACAGAAAGCGATTTAACAACGGGGTTTTTTACAAATTCCTCTTCATCCATTTAACACCAAAATAAAAAAAATGATTAACAAGTTAGTAAACTTCCAGATAGATCTTTAAGCTGACATAAGGGTAGTTAAGAAAGTTTACATTTTATAACATTGATAAATTTGCAGTTGTAAAAGTGTGCTAAGAGATAAAAAACTAAAAACCCGATAATTTTTTTGTTTTATTTTTTATTTTATATAATATAATTAATTAAACAAATAATTAATAAATTAATAAACATAAATACAAAATAAATGAAATATATTCACATACAATATGAAATATAATTTAAATATAGTAAAGCTATATCTTGTGTATAAAGATAGCTTATTTGATATTTATTACGAGTTGACTGGTTTGGAAACGACTATAATATATATAATGGGTGTATAAAAGGTATATATAATGAATAAAATGCTATATATTATATAATAGTATATATATTCATATATATATATTAATATATATATATAGGTTATATATATATAATATATTATATATTATATATGCCGAAGAACGGGAAAACTAAGATTCATGATACTATATACTACGAGTGTCTGGATATTAAAACTTTACTTTATTCACCCATAGCAAACATGTGCTTTAACTGATGCCCATCTTTTGACCAAATTGGCGAAGAATTAATAATCCCGAAGACCGTAGACATTGGAAGAAAAATTTAAGATAATGACCATTTTTATGTAAGCAGTTAGTGAATGAAAACGTCCCAATGTGAGTGAAAAATATCTCACGATGATGAACGCTAGTACATTATATTATGGTATAACGCCTATCATGCTCACGCTATCTTACTCCAATTTAAGTAGCGCGAGAACTCACAAATATCACAATGGTGTGGGTGTCAACTATTACTGAAGTTTGTATTCGGCATGCTTGCGTGTATGAGATAAAATGAGGAAATGTGGATAAGTTTCAGAATTTCAAATCAGATTGTGGAGCAGTTTATTTGCGACACTATATATTAGTATTCTGAAAATAATCATTAAAATATTTTACGGAAGTAAAAGTAACATTTGAAATAAATCTAACATTCTAAACTTTCTATATATACTTATATGCAGCGCAGCAGTATATTATATATACCGTTCGTACCTTTTATCCGTTCCTAACAAACATCGTCGTTAATAAGTATTATATTATATATATATATTTTAAATACCGAAGTGTACTCGTCTCCGTACACAATTGATGTTCAGATTCAGTCAAAAGGATCTACATGATATAATACTTTACACTGTATCTATAATTAATTAACTTCTGAATTTGAATAATAAATGTTATTTCTTTCCTTACACTTGATTTTTATTTAATTTCAGCTGTTCGGGGAATCTAACAAGAAGTTTCCATCTAAAACAAAACACGGAGTTGATTAGCAAAGCTTAAATACATTTATTGAGTAATCTATCCTGTCACTCAGAATTATTAACTTCGAATCGACGAATCCGAAAGCCAAAAATTCGCCCTGACGATTATATACGATGCATGTACTCGAAATATTGAGTTTATTTATGGGCTATATAGCTCACTACATGTATATGTCCAACTATTAGGGTAGTAAGATAAAAACAAAAAAGAGGGAAATAGAGTTGTGAGAGCCACTAGGAATTGTTTCTCACGAATACAGCTTCTGCTGTAATTCATCCTTTATATCATAGTATAAACGATAAGACTAATTACGACACCTTATTCATCATCGCAAATAACACTTCTAAAAATTATAGTAGAATTTTAAAGATATTAATATTCACTACCATTTATCTTTTCTATTATTTTTCAATATATATATGTTCGTGAAATAACTTTTAGATAAATATGAATATATCGTCGGGTATTGCATTGAAATAGCTCGGACAATATAGGAGTTATACCGAGAGTGGCGCTATGAAACTAATTTATCTTCGTATAAAAAAGAGCTCCTGACATAACCAAAACTTTGAGTTGGAGACTCCACGATGACTTTAAACACCATTCGCTCAGCGTGATATAAAGCAAGATTGAGTAAAAAATCATTACGATTGAGAACGAAAATTTAATTTCGTCTGAAGTCGAACCATCCACATCTGAAAGACTTTAAAGAATAAAAATCTTTATCATGCAGTTATTCAGTCATCATCATGAAGAAACTGAAGAGCAAAAGAAAGATGAAATGAGAATAGGATACTCTCATTTATATTGTTACGCTCAAACTTATGGAATTATATCATAAATAGAGTAGGCCCTCTGATCCCTCTCTCATAACTATAGCAATTGATTTTCTATACAGTAGGATCACTATATTATGCAAAACATACACATTTCTATCTCATTTGTTGTAAAAATACTATCAAAAAAGATGACGGTCGTGCTATAGGCAGGTTCACAGAGAAGGACATTTCTTTGTTCTATAATAGTTTAAAATGAATTTCGGAAAAACAATTTTAACATACAGGTAGTTATATTTATAATATACAATATATAAGTATTATTAAAAATTTTTAAAAGAGGATGAGGTTATACTTGCTATTCGAATTACTAAATCCCAGCCCCACGATGATACTGGACTCAAATTATAGGATTCTCACTTATGCCCTTTATGTGAAGATATAGAATAACGAAATTTCTGTGAATTTTATCATGATAAGAAGGGACGAGGAAAATAATTTTTGGACCGTAAGAAATTTATTATAGAATACGAATGTGTTGCTATATTCTGTGTCACGATGCTTTGACTAAAATGTGAGGTTGATTTATATCGTACATGTGGATGTCATGATCACCTTAATTCTCATTTAATCGTAACTTTTTAATTTCGAGATTTTACTGAGAGTTCTATATAGTACCTCTAGAAGAAGTGAAGTTTGTAAGATAAGTTATTACTGAGCTCAAAGCGCGTTAAAGTACCTAACCTCCATATATAGATATTATTACATTTAGAAGTGGAGTTGAAATCTCTCAGGATATAGATCAATTAGCAACTAGTCCAAATTTTTATCGCAAAAAATAACGTATGTCCCCTGTTTCAAATATCTTTGGTAATTATTTATTTTATGATTTTGATTTATGTCCTTAGCCATATAAATATAAAAATAATTATATGATGTTATTAACTCATATGTATTGTAGGATATTTATATTCTTTCCTAAAAAAAAATTTTACGGAATAAAAATACTGTATATTAAATTTTCTTTTTTCGTTCTGTGGGTTTTATTTATTAATATTATATTGATTTTTTCTAATTATAATATTACAATACTCAAGTATGTGATGTTTCACGTATATTTGCTGCGACGAAGAGTTCACATAGAAAAGACAAACAAATATTATGGATCTCATATTCTCACCATTATGATAAACCTAAGTAGTTATATCACAGTGTTGATTTTCTTGACAAATCATAGTAATAAAATTATCAAACATCACTTCTTTATGGTAGTATGAATTAAATCATATTATACATGAATAGCTTCTAATAAATTTTCTTGATATAGTCTGGCTTATATAGAGGTCACTAATAGAGATATGTATCCCTTAATAGTATTAAATTATAGATATTTTGTGGATAATGAATTATTAAAATTGCCATAATTACGAAAAATTTTTATGAAAATTTTATATTGAAGGCGTCTTCTATCCTTGCTATAAAAGCATACTCAGAACCAATACTAAACCAAACATAACTAGGCTACTAAATACGAAATAACCTATCCTAAAACACAATTTTATTATATGATTAGGGAGCTAATTTTAATGAACTATATATATATATATATAACGTCTATGGAAATTTAATAATTTACAAAAATGTTTATTGTATAAGATGAATTTTACACAGTGATATGTGATATATGGTACTTAATGCGAAGAGATATTTACGTAAGTTTGTAAGGTGACTTCAATAACTCTTCATTTCAGTTTCATCCTTAAGTTTAAATAATTAATTTATTTAAGAATACAGGTTGATCATAATCAATATTACGAATTTTAAAGATTATGAGTTCACTCAATACAGGTGCTAACAATTATTACTCACGCATCACATACACTTATTTCACATGATATCAGATGACGTGAGTAGTAACAAGAACTCTAACTTAAGTGAAATATGATAACACATTCATTTATACACTACTTGAGTTGCAGTTTAATTCGTTCTATATTTAGAACACATCAAGTAGTTATATTAATCAATTATAATAGAGAAATTACTCGCCCATTCATTGTTATAATTTATTATTATATATCTCTTATTATATAGCTACTGAATATCTGAGGCTAAAACGAAAATAAAAGTGATACGTAATTAATCCTCCAGACTCAGATTACCCTCTTCCCATCTTGGAAGATTTTAGATACGCAATCATGAGTTAACTCGGGATTGATCACAGGTAAAGGGTATGTGTAATATTACATAATGTAGTTCTATCTAGATTTAAAGCTCATTATAATAGTAGTTTCACCTGAACATAGGTAGGTAAAAATGGTCCAATATTCCTACTCTGAGTAAATACTTATAATCTAGTGTCTGTACTAAGACGTAACACTAGTATAAATCGGAGATCGCAATCTCCTAGTGTATGATTGATAATACTGATAGTACGATGTAACGTGCTAGCTGATCATCCCGTGTGATGCTGAAGTGTGGATATTATACGCGATATGTATCATATGCGCGATATTATTTAATAAGTTATTATACTTCTTCAATTCGTGCGAAGAATAAGACCCGGACGGCTGAAAGTTTATGTTATAATTTAATTAATGATATTAAGAATTTTATCTTTCCTTCACATATATTTAATTTTTGTTATAATGAATAATATAATTTATTGTGATATTAATTTAATTTGAAAATTTTATTATTAGATATTTTTTAGTTGGTTGATTAATTCTAAATACTCATATTATAATATAGACAAACCATTTTCACTTTCCATCCTGATTAATAATCACAGCAGTTAGCGCTCTGCCTATAAGTTTCAAAATTCTCTAGATGATAGTTCCACGTATATCACTAATTTCTTATGTAAAAGTTTTTTGTAGTGAGGTATAAATACTATATATATATACTTAGCTATCTTCGGTATAATATTTAATAGCTGTTTATATACTCTATGTCCGCAGATAATTAAATATATTCTAACAAATACTTTTATTTTCTTTATTTAAGCTCAGTTACTCCGATTCGTCCGGTGCAGATTTATAGAGTTTAATAAGTACAAAAAAATAGTTAAATGAGAATAAATACCCAGAATTATATTTAATATAGATGTGCAAATGTAATAATTGTGGATGTAACCAAGAAGGAACTAGTGCTAATATGATAGTTCTATATATCAGTGCTGTGCATTATAAGGTCTGTTAGGACAATTGTGTGCATATTTTCTTATATTACTTCCTTAGTAGTGTGAATACCAGCTGCCTCAATCTCTTGATAATGATATGTTGTAGTTTATAAGAGGTATAACATGCCTTCCTTGTTCAGGTCCATACTATCCTAATCTTATTAACCTAATAAAGTAAATGCTTACCTGGTCGATCTTCTTTATGAAATAGATTCTCACCAGCTGTAGTGCGTGCACACATGTTCTATACTTGGTCGTTTCTTATACCAGGAGCAGAAGTAAAAAGTTAAATTAAAATCTAATACTATTATATTATATTAATATTATGGATTGAAACGAATATTTGACCAATTTTTGTAATACTTTATAAATAAATATAGGTAATCTCGAGTATGTGGTGTATTATCTATATATACCACAATATATTATCATGGCAGAGTTTGACTACATCCAATATGCATATTATAGTTATGCTAACGGAATTGGTCGTGTAAATTCCTGAAGAACGTGTATGGATTGTCATATATGACTATGTGTTATAGTAAAGGTGTTTTTGTCATGTGCGGAAAGATAACTCGTATGACGGTGTAATCTCAATCGGGAATTTGGTGTGTGATTCTCCTTATTATATATCTGAAACTTATATATAATTATCCATCTATGTGACAGACTCAAAGCAGTGCCACTCTCTCTCAATATAATAAATTCAAATGTAGTAATATAAGAAATGATTACGTATAATGAAATTTATCAAGAAGCTGAGTGCTTTTCCGAACAACTCATCAATGAGCGATTGTTTATAGTGCATGTGTAACTGAGATCGATCTATTTATTATCACATATAAAGCACAATAATGGTCTAACTACGACATAGAGTGTCATGGCGTAAGATAGTGAACAATATATATACGGATAGGCTGATCAATATTTAATTAATATGATCTTTTACTTGAATCTCATTTAGAGCAGTGTTTTTTTCGATTGTGCTCTAGAAGGTTCTACTCAATCAATAAAACTATATAAGCATAAACGTCGTTTCTTCAGGGATATCAATATCGTTGAATTCATCCTTATGATCAGAACTCAATTTGATCATCACTCCTGTATATAGCAGAGATTATGAAAAATCGGAAAATACATCAGATAAGCATCAAGTTCATCGTCAAATTCTATAATCGTAATCACTATAATATATTGAGTGGCAATATAAATTCTCTTTGATAGCATACTCTCTGGTCACAGGACTTTGTATTGTGACGTTCACATATACAGAGCATACTATATATTCTATCGCGAATGAGTTACATAACCATCACTTAAAGCTAGCGGAGATTAGATCAATGCAACTAGAAAAAGTACTTATGTTCTCACTATAATTTATATTTATGTGTACACACTATTCCTGTCTCAGGGAATATATATATGCTTATATTAGTATCGTTCTCGATACAAAAACTTTTTCACGAGATTTTCTATGTAGAACCATAAATCTAATGTGAGAAATGCACAAACGAATATACGGTCCAATTCGATATACCACAATAGTTACTCTATTCTCATTATCAAGCCTCTAGGTCCGTCCGCCGCGTGGGTGCACAACGCTCCCACTCGGCTCGCCCGTCCAACCAAGGCGCACAGCCAGCTAAAAACGTCATTTTCGTGTTCTCCTGGTGGTCGCACCGGTGCTGGCACCATCACTCTGTATGTGCCACGATTATTTCACTCTATCTGGCGTCTCGTGAAATATCTCAGTATGTGACTACGCATGCTGTGTATGATAGCTGTATTGGCGCGTCTAGGAGGAAACCACTATTATCGAGATATGGCTACAGCAGTAATGTTTATATATTCTTTGTGTTAGATGATATGAAATGTTCTCGGAACCAATATAGAACTCAGTAAACTGCTAATCCTATTCAGGGGCACAAACTAATTCAGGGAGAGTGCACTCATCTTTGAGAACCTCAAATAGCGAACCCATACGTTAAAATCTCTTAGATAGACGTATAATAGTTATATTGTCGAATGGACATTTCTCCACTACCTTACTAAATAGGAGGTGTTACGTCACAGGTGAACTAAATAGTCATCACCTGAGAGTCCAGTGTTCTCTATTATCATATTTTAATTCTTTGCAAAAAAGGTTATCCTTAGTAATACTATATGTGGTTATAATTACCATTGTTATTCTTCTGATTTTTAAATAACTTCCAGCATATACTTTGGTTATAAGTTAAATAGAAATTCAACCTTCATATAGTTTCTTTTTATGTTCATATTTTCAGTGAATAGATTTAAATACTTTTTCGAAATTTAGGATTTTTTATGTTGGTTCAAACATATTAAATTGGACATTCCTCTTGTAAAAATAATTAACAATGAGTCGTTAGATAAGTGAGATTTATTTTAGGCTCTTTTAGTATATTTTTTATTAATTGTTTTTTGTGTGAGGGAAATTAACTATGAGTAATCTTTCGGGTGATTTTTTAAGCTGTTATACTTTGGTGATATACTAAGTAACACTCCTCAATCTTAATTTTGTTAAAATTTTATCTGATACATTTTTATGTTAATATTTTAGGTTTGGTGAATGATTATATTATAAACATTATATAATATTGGGCCATTCCTCCTTAGAAATGAAATATATGTTATAGAAAAGTGATTTTTATAATTTTTAGGAAAGTTTTGTTTACTTTCAAATATCAGAGCATTGGTTCGGTTATTTATTATAATTAACTGAAATCAAATCTTATTGGTATATATATATAATAGTAACAGTCCTCAATTTTATTTTTTTTTAAAATTATTAATTTTGAAAATTTTATAGGTTTCATTTTTCATTTTGTGGTTCAATTATATAAATGGCCATTCCTCTTGAAAAACAAGTCGTAGATAAAGGTTGATATTTTTATATTTTTATATTGAGAAAGTAGTATTTTTGTGTGAGGATATATAAATACATATGGTATCTTCGTAGATTTAATTAGTGTTATACTTATTATGTCACTCACGCCATATAATAAGTAATTCAAGTCCCTCCAATTATTTTTATATTTTGTGTTTAAAAATTTTGAAATTTTATTAAATTAATTTTAGGATTTAAATATGTGTGCAAATAACTCAAAATATATAATATCGGCCATTTCACTCCTATGTAAAAATAACAGGTTAAACGTAAGAAAAAGTGTAAATTTTTTAGTAATTATAGAAACTTTACCAGGATTATAAGTAATGTCAGATTACACGAGTTACTTAGCCTTTACCCATGCTCCTGCGACATCAATAATCTTGATGAATTCTCGAACAGAAAATGAGTTAAAGGTCTATTATTGCAATTCCGGCAGGAATATAAGCAATGTATCAGTCTCTATTCGGTTTACGAAAATATAAATGGACACATCGTGCTGGAATAACGAAGTCCGCTTTTAAAGATATCCCACCAACAAGCTTAAAGGATGGGTGAAACGTCATCGTACCAGCACAGCGAAAAATGTCCTGCTGATGAAACTCAAGTGTATATCAGTCCACCAAAGTAATGAGACTTCGTTCTTCAACCATTGAAGTACCCCAGTTGGTCCCATTGCCACTCAGCATTGACTTTATAATATTCACCTGACAACAACAACAACACTAAACATGTTTACTATGGTATGTGTAAGTTGATCTCAAGCGTATATAATCACTATACTCATATATATAATATAATTACTATATATATATAATATATATATATATTATAAATCTATATGGTAGTATCATATATCTCTATATTAGTACATACTATCTAAATATATATATAAATATAAAAATATGTTTATATCGTTGCGACTTTTGGCTTAATATTTGTTAGAATTGCTAACAATTATCAATTATATTACACAGCCATTAGGCAAAGACTATTGACTGATTATATACTTTTGTATGGTATTATAAATAATGTATGATATATCGTTAAACAGTCTCCATCATTATTTTAATTTTTGTCTAAAAAATTTTTTTTGAATGAAAATATTTAGGGATTTTAACTGGTTTATAAACATATAAATGGCCATTCCTTATGAAATACAAGTCGTTTATAAGAAATACGACTTGAATTATATATTTAGAAAAGGTTTTGTGTTAGAGTAATACTATTAGGTATCTTTCGGATTTATTTTAAATAGCTGTATACTTTGTATATATTATATATATTAATAAGTATAAACTCAATACCTCAAATTTTAATTTTGTGAAAATATTACGAAAATTTTGAAATATTCGAAGGTTTTATATGTGTGTTTACAAACTAGTGATATAATATATAGGTCTCATACACTCCTGAAATACCATGATATATCGATAATAGAGAAAATTGTGGTGATTTTCTATATGTAGTGTATATCAGAAAGGTTTATTGTTGTGATCATACAGCCAAATTGATAATGTGGAAACGGAGCTCTGACTAAACAAAAACATTTGACAAATAGTATCTGAAACAAAAAGGCAATAATAATATAATAATAATATAAATAAAATAATATAATAATAATAATAATAATCAATAACTAATAATAATAAATAATAATTAATAATTAATAATAATTAATAATATAGTAATAATAATAATAATTAATAAATAA
The DNA here is from genome assembly GCA_015478945.1 of Trachelipus rathkii. Lineage (NCBI taxonomy): Eukaryota > Metazoa > Arthropoda > Malacostraca > Isopoda > Trachelipodidae > Trachelipus > Trachelipus rathkii. Next base: position 52,432 of record JABUQX010038835.1, read on the forward strand.
TAGTTTTTAACAAAGACAGGAATACTATGGTATCTTCGATTTTTTAATAGCTTATTTAAATATAACTTTTGTAATACTATTATAGTAGTATTGATCAATTCACGCAGTCTACTCATCACATAAATATAACTTTTAGTCTCACAAATTTTCAGCTGTAATAAATTTTTAAGGAATCTTTTGTGGTTCAAAACATAGATAAATGGCTTTTACATTCCTCCTGTGAAATAAAGGTCGTATTCAAGAAAAAGGTGTTATTTTTTTATATAATTTTATATAAAGGTTTTTGTGTGAGTCGGTAAAGTTCAACTTTTTAATTTGTATCTTCGGCATTATTTTTTAATGTATACTGTCTATAGCTTTTTAGGTATTAT